>OU612044.1:69959877-70091836 GCA_914767935.1 Coremacera marginata | reverse complement strand
ATTGAATTTAAAATCTTATAATACATTATGCCGCTTTCCAAACTTTTACTCGATTTGGGTAATCACAGATCTACTCAGCTCATTTGTTGCGGTTCGGACGACAACAGATCGGATAATTCTATCCTTGCTTGGTATAAGTTGAGAAACCCTACCAAGTGCTCACTGTGAAGGTGGGAAAATCTCGCTCTTAATGATAACTCGCTGCCCAATTTGAAGTCTTTCCCTTTCCTTTCCGCCATTTCTTTCTCTGCAGAATAGTCAAATATTCCGCTTTCTATCTCCATAATCTTGCTCCGACTGTAGTCGGGTTATTCTCGGTCATTGGTTGGAGCGTGGTGTAAAATTTGCACCCGGCGGTGATGGTGATTATGAATTGTGATCATTAGATCATTTTTGTCGTCTAGTTTATGATGCGCCAAAAGTTGTGAAGTTTGGGTACAGTGTTGAATATTTGAACTGCTTTCGAGTTGGTTGGATTTTTTGGTTTTAACTGTAACTTGGTAGTAGTTTTTGGTGTGCAGCCTGTTGATGACAGGAGCGTATAACTTACTTAAACCGAATATTGTTTTGGGCGTAAGTTCACTCATTGTTCTTATTTGCATTATATACAGGGTGTCCCGCAATTGAGTGCAACTATTTTCGGAGCTGAAAGGCTATGTCGAACTGAGCAAAAAATTGGGAGGGGGGGGGGGGGGGGGTATATTTTCACATTCTTAGGAGCTACAGGGTTAATTAACATTTCACGTCTTTGATTCACATTATTCCCCTCTCCCATACAATTTTTTGCTCAGCTCGACATAAACTTTCAGCTCCGTAAATAATTGCACTCAATTGCGGGACACCCTGTGTATTGCAACCATTTTTTTTTCTCTTGAAAATATACAAGAGAAGAAAACCATTTTTTTTTTAAGATTCCTTATGTTAAGGGTTCACATCAAAGAGTATATTTCTTAGCTTCAATAGTTTCTTACTGATTGCTTACTTTCGCTAAACAACAGTCTTACTATTTAGCAAGCATTTAAAGAAAAAGTCAGCAGCTTTTATTTGTTCATCATGTTTCTTAACAGGAGAATTTCTCAGTATTATCATAACAGCGATATACCTCTTTTAGATTTCTGCCAAATAAGGGTAGAGGTACCTAAGGTTAGGTCGAAACTTACTACAATTTATTGGTTCTTATTTAAAGCAGAGTGGTTTCAATATTTTTTAAATGCAAATCAACTGTTTAGTTAATCACAGCTCTATATTGAACCGCAATATAATCCAGATCTCACAAATGTTATCCGGTCGCTGAAGCTTTCAAATTTTATTTAGATGATTTGAAACTTTCTGATGGACGTCGATTAAGCAATCTTTTTATTACTTCAACTATGTTGTCACCAGTGAATCATCATCTCTTAATCAGGATTGGATATCCCACGATGTTCAAGTCTGTCGCTCGCTACCTTGCCTTTCGAATTATACTCGTATTTTCTTTGATATTCGAAATAGTTTTAATAAATTTATTCATAAATTTCTATATAAATCCTTTTATCAAATTCTTTAAATGATATATTTTTTTGTAATTACAAATATGCTCTAATTTAAAATTTAATCGACCTTCTGACATGTTTATTTCTTTTACGTACCGTTACGTATCTTAAGTTTTATAAGAGGATTTATTTATTTATTTATATTCATTTCAATTTCATCATAATGAATAGGAAAAGAATAAACATTGTTTATTGACCTCTTCGACAATTCAATGCTGGTTCTTCCTTCTATAATACTGCGTTTTCTAATACGTAAAACGCACTTGTATACTATTTTTTTTTTTTTTTTTAAATAAAACGACTAAGAATGACATCGTTTCTTACTTTAGAATTACTTTCTAAAGATTCTTAGATTTTTAATATTACTATTACCGACATATAAAGGGTCCGCCATCTAACTTTTTTTTTCAACTAGTGCTTATTTCGTGAATGGTAACACTTAGCACATGTCTGATTTGACAGATAATTAGTTTTATCCTTCCGCTGAACGAATATGGTTGTGTATACGCTTGAACAACGCTGAGAAATATTGCGACATTACTTTGAAAATCATGGTAATATAGCAGAATGTGTGCAAAAATTGCGTACGGATTTTGGAAAAACAGAAGCACCGTCAGCTCCGTATGTTCGTTATCTTGTGAAAAAAGTGAAAGAAACGGGCATCCTCATCGATAAACCAAAGCGTGAAAAGCTAAAAACAGTGCGTACACCGAGAATATTGTTGCTGTGGCAGAAAGTGTGCGTGAAGCGGCATCAACATCAATTCACTGTAGTTCTCAACAATTGAACATTTCGGAGACATCATTGAGACGAATTTTGCATAAAGACCTTGGTATGACGCCATACAAAGTCCAATTGGTTCAGGAGTTTAGGCCAACTGACCATCCAATGCGTTTTCGCTTCGCTGAATGGGCCTGCGATCGACTTACAGAAGATGCCGATTTTGCCAAAAAAATCATCTTTTCAGATGAAGCTCATTTTGATCTTGGCGGGTATGTAAACAAGCAAAATTGTCGCATTTGGGGCACAGAAAACCCGCACGCATACATTGAAAAGCCGATGCACCCAAAACGAGTCACTGTTTGGTGCGGATTTTGGTCCAGAGGCATAATTGGACCATTTTTCTTCAAAAATAAGCAAGTAGTGGCCGTTACAGTCAATGGCCATCGTTATCGGGCCATGTTGAACGTATTTTTGTTCGCAAAAATTGAATAGGAGGATATTGGCAACATTTGGTTTCAACAGGACGGCGCTACGTGCCACACAGCCAAAGCTACACTCGATGTTTTGCGCCCTGTTTTTGAAGATCGCATTATCAGCCGCAGAGCTGATGTCGTTTGGCCACCTCGGAGCTGCGATTTGACACCGCTGGATTATTATTTGTGGGGTGCCCTCAAAGATAAGTGTTACGCCGACAAGCCAAAGACAATTGACGCTTTAAAGAACAATATTCGTGAAGCCATTGGTGAAATACAGCTGCACACAATCGATAATGTGCTTAAAAATTGGACCGATCGTGTAGGCTACTGCAAGGCCAGCCGAGGCAGCCATTTGAACGAAATTATTTTCCATTATTAACCGGAAGGATTGTACATTCAAATAAAAAAAGAAATTTGAGAAAATATTCAGTATTTTTTTTTTGCATTTTCAAACAAAAAAAAATTATTTGGTGGACCCTTTATTATTTTTATTAAATATGCATACGTAGATACTTCCTTCAATGTTTATATGTTTGTTAGTATTAATAAATTTAGTTTTTTAAAAACAACCATTTTCTTTCATAAAATTCGTCAAATTATTGTCATAATTTTAAGACAGTAACTTTTTATTTCTGAAAAATCCATAATGAAAAATTATGGAAAAACTTTAAAGTATTTTTTGGTTGGTTTCGTAGATTTTCTAATTAAGCTAAATATTTGAAGGCTCGTAGTATATAGAAAACTCAAATTAGGAAACCTTAATTCACTAAAAATTTATTAATTTTTTTAAATGTCGTCCGACTTTGCTTAACACGAAATCCAAATTCATTAATTGCAAAGTCTTCCAACAAAATGTGCAACAGAATAAAAAAATTCGTTTTCTTTTAAAACGTAAAAAAATTTCTTCTAAATCAAACTTTTAAATAAAAATAACTAAGCCAGCTTTAATCGGATTGCAATAGTTAATATATCGTTGTAAGCGTTAACTTTCCAAACACTTATATGAAAATATACATATTTATGTACTTTATTCACATTTTCATAATAGTTCAAGATTTAATTTAATAGAATAAAATTTGTGAATAAATACATAAAATACTAATACTTAAAGAGGGGGAAAACACATTGAAACCTAATTAAAACTATTCGTGAAAATGTTTGTGAAATATTAAGAGCTAACATTAGAAGTGATATTTATGCCTTATTTTATGATTGATTTTATTAAAATTACCATAATATTTTATTGTTTTACGGGCTCAAGGTAAATTTATTAATATAAAACAATATATTTGTTTGTTTTTATTAATTTTATTTTTATTTCGTCCAATTATTTCGTACTCCGTCGGAGTTCATCATCAGGGATACTGTTTAGGGAAAAAATATTTACATTGCAGTTTTTAACATTCTTGAACGTGAAACTAAATCTTACATATTAAACATTAAACAGAAAGCTTAAAACTTAACGTTTATGGTAGACGTTACAGAAATACAAACAAGCAGGTATTGTATTAAGCTAAATTAAATTAAATTTTATTTAATACATCTGCTGCACCGCGCTTTCGTCGTTTCATTGTCTACTGATTTTTATGTTGTAGTTTGTTTTTTTATCAAGTGTCGGTCGCTTTGAGCGCATCTTTCTCTGTCCGTTTTGAAATTTATTCTCAATCACAATATATGAAGCGTTGACGCGAATAACGTTGTAAGCGACAAATTAATCAAAAATATTTTTTTGCATACTACCGTTAAAAATGCTCTGGCGTATATATACAGACAAATTTCTTTAAAACTTACACCAAAAAAATTTATAATTTGTCTTACTTATAATTTGTCGCTTACAGTGTTATTCCCGTCGGCGCTTCATATGTTGATTACACTCAAAAATGTTATTTATTTTCTTAAGACTAACGGTACTTATTTTACTTTATAAAAGAAGGAATTAGCTAAATAAAGTCAATTAAGTTTGAAGCTCCAAATACCTGCTTACTTTTTTCACTTTCAGCCTGTCAGCACTATTAGTGACGGCTTAAGCTTCAAAGTTTACTGCCTGTGGAACTTCATAGTGATGGGAAAAATATAAACTTAGTATCCTGCGGCGTTTTTAAACTCCGGCAAACTTATAGGGTCATTATTAAATTTGATTTTTATTTTGCAAAACGCGAATCATTTCAATACTATGTCATCGACCTAGTAAAGCGCATAAAAATCGAGCAACTTCGCTGGCTAGGTCATGTTGAGCGGATGGAAGACGATGTGTTGGGATCCTCCCTGTGAGGATACCCGTAGGTGCTTAGTCGTGGCCCTAAAGTGAAGTGCTATCTGGATCAAAACCTTATGCGTCTTTCCTCCAACAGGAATGATCGCATCCTACCACAATTTCCCTAGATAAAAAAGAAATGTTACCTTATATTTAACCGGCAGGGTAGCTGCCAAATGAATAGGCAGCCGCGAGGTTGCCAAAAGATTTTGAGTGTGTATTATATTATAATGGCTCACCAGCCGATTGTATACTTACTTTAATGTGTACTATCCACACTGGTCCGATGCAATGGAAAGAAAATACTTGTTGGTGTCTGGAAAAAGTAATGTACTGCGTCTTCAGACTCTTTATTCATTCTTCTTGTCGTTATTGGATTATGACTGGTATCATGAATTGAGGTAGGTTGGTGCTTAAAGCAATTTGTGCTGCGTTTTATTTTACTATCTGTTTATGCCTCAATTCATGATCAAGGCTA
Source organism: Coremacera marginata (assembly GCA_914767935.1). Classification (NCBI taxonomy): domain Eukaryota; kingdom Metazoa; phylum Arthropoda; class Insecta; order Diptera; family Sciomyzidae; genus Coremacera; species Coremacera marginata. Next base: position 70,086,373 of record OU612044.1, on the reverse strand, counting down.
GTCGATATTTGCTATCGGCATTAATTTATTATAGTTTTAATTGGTTTGTGACGACTGAGTCACAACATTCCTCCCCCCTTTGAATAAGAAAAAATTATGCTATCTATCTAGCCATAATTTTTTCGACATATAAAACGTGTTATTTTTTTCTTTTAACTATATATGGATGGTTGTCTTGGATTTTGTTACCCTGCACAACATGAAATATATTATAATTATTTCCTTTTTTTTTTTTAATTACATATTCTTGCTTAATTTTTCTTAATTTTTCGTATCGTTGTCTTGGATTTTGTTACCCTGCACAACATGAAATATATTATAATTATTTCCTTTTTTTTTAATTACATATTCTTGCTTTTTTTTTTTGAAATCAATATTTCTTTTGTACTGCTTGAACGTGTTTCATTCTAAGCTTACAATCATAGTTTCTTAATTTTCATATATTTCTTAAATAAGTTTGTTTTCTTTAAATGATTGTTTGTTTTTTTTTTTGTGTAAAATTTTAATAGTTTAATTTCAGTTATGCTTTATATTTTCTGTATATTGTAACTTCTAAATACACAATTCTTACATATATTTTTTTTTTCTTATTCTAGGCAATTAGTTGTGCTGCTAACCTTATTTTTCCTTCTTTTCTTTTTCATATATATATACATAGGGTCGTTAATCTTTCCTGGAAGGTCGATATACGTTCTTTAACTAATACTTTTAAAATTTTCCTTTGTTGTTTTTTTCAATCTTTTTAAATAATAATCGACATATCTTCTCTCACAATATCTGAAATAAATAACATATAAACAAGTCATTAAGGTAAGCGACCGAATGTTGAGCAGCTACCCCGTTCTTCAGGAACTTGTCTTATAAACGGCGGTGAAGATGATTACTTCGTGTAGCTACAAAGCATCTGTACTTTTGGCACGTTGGCCATTGGTTGGAGCTTGGTGTATTATGAATTGTTACCACCATTAGAGCATTCTTGTCGTATAGTTTGTGCTGCGCCATACTGTTGTGAATTTCTTTGATTAATACTATTCGCTTATCCGAGGCTGGTTTAGTTTCACACCAGAAACTAAATCCAAATCCTGGAGAAAACCCACGAAAATCAAATTGACACACACCATCTCTTTGTCGATTTTAAAGCTGCGTTCGATAGCCCGAGAAGGGATTGCCTATACGCAACAATGTCTGAGTTCGGTATACCTGCAAAATTGATTAGACTTTGCAGAATGACGTTGAGCAACACACGCATCTCCGTCAAGGTAAGACATGAACTCTCCGAAACATTCAATACCGAAAGAGGTTTCAGGCAAGGCGATCCACTGTATTGCGATCTCTTTAACATCATCATGGAGGGGATCGTACGAAAGGCCGGTGTGCATCGTAATGGCACCATTTTCTACAAAGGTGTCCAGCTCCTTGCGTACGCTGATGATATTGATATTGTCAGCAGAACCAGGAGAGATGTTACCGCTGCTTTCGCCGCTATCGAAAAGGAATTAGCCAAAGTGGGTTTGACGATAAATGATGATAAAAGAAAGTATATGCTGTCTACAAACAAGGAAGCGCGGCGTTTAGACTCCCACGTTTTATCCGGCAGCTATAACTTTGAAGTAGTCAAGGAGTTCGTTTACCTTGGCACCGCCATTAATACCAAAAACGAAATCAGACTGGAGATAAAGCGAAGAACAATAATTGCTAAAAGGTGCTACTACGGGCTCAGTAAGCAACTAATTTCCAGAGCCCTCTCTCGATCGACAAAACTAACACTCTACAAGACGCTCGTTCTACCTGTGCTGCTTTATGGCGCTGGGGCATGGGAAGTTTCGCAAACTGACGCAGCCGCTCTGGGGGTGTTCGAGAGGAAAGTTCTTCGCAAAATCTTTGGTCCTGTTTGAGTCGGCGATGACTATCGCATCCGAATGAACCACGAGCTGTATGAGCTCTACGAAGACATTGACGTAGTTCGGAGTATAACTGTGCAGCGACTACGCTGGCTGGGTCATGTCCATCGTATGAACGACGAAACTCCAGCGAAAAAGGTGCTCGAGGCGAGGGTCGCTGGTCAACGACGACGAGGGAGACCATGCCTCCGATGGATGGACCAGGCTGAGGAAGCCCTAACCGCACTTGGTGTATCCGATTGGATAAGGCGTTCGCAAAGCAGAGGCGCCTGGCGAGAGCTGATGAGGTCGGCCGAAACTCGGACACGGGTTGTTACGACCACCTAAGTAAGTAATACTATTCGCTTACTCCAAAATGTTGTGGAGGTTGGCTATAGTGGTTGGATAGTGATGAAAATTTTAACTGCTTTCGAGCTACTCAGCTTTTTGATTTTAAATGAATTATGCGGTACTCAAATACCGCCTATTTATGACTGAATTGTTTCAGTTACTTAAGCCAAATAGTCATTTGGGCGTAAGTATACGCACTGTTCTTAGTTGTATCATTTTTATTTCAAATATTTTTCCTTCATCTTTAAAATATACCAGCGAAGATGTTTTTTTTTTCTTCATATTTCTTTATTTTAATGGTTCACCACAATCTCGGCTTCAATAGTCAATAGCATAAGGACAGCTCTATTCAAAACGTATCATCAAAAAAATGTATCATCTCAGGTCACTGAAGTTTTCAAATTTAAATTAGAGGATTTGAAACTTCCTGCTGTACGTCTTTTTCTTTGTACAACACTTTTATCATTTCAATTATGTTGTCCCCAGCGAATCATCACCTCTTTATCAGGATGGGATATCCCACGATGTTCTGGTCTGTCGCTCGCTACCTTGCCTTTTAACATTATATATTCTTTAAATAATAAATTCTCTCTAATCCTTTGTACAAATTTCTTTAATGCTAGATCCCTTATAATTACAAATATGCTTTAATTAAAATTTAATCCACCTTCTTACATATTTATTTCTTTTTACGTACCGTTAGGTAAAAAAAAAAAAAAGAAACGAAATGGCCTTTTCAGCCCTTGAAAGGTCTTTGACCGAGCTTCGTATGATCAATTGTGTTGTGTGTGATGTGAAATGTTTGCACACAAATGATCGAGAACTGGACCTACATGTTTTACGCCGACTCCGAACGGCTTATGTTCTCAAGAAGCTTTTCATGGCAGTTCTTACTCTCTGAGGTTTGCCATTGTCTGCAGAGAGGTGACGGCCGAACAGAAAAATTAATTCAATTGAAAAACTTTCTGTGTCGGATGGAGGAGTCGAACCTGGGTTCTCTGGCGTAAGAGTCACACACTCTACCCACTACGCCACGGCCGCCACCGTTAGGTATCTTCAATTTAATAATAGGATTTCTTTTTTTTTCTTTTTTTATTTCATTGTCATCATAATGAATAGGAAAAGAACAAACATTGTGTGTTGACCTCTTTCATCTATAATACTGCGTTTTCTATTACGTGAAATGCGCTTCTTAATTTTTTTCAAAAGTTAAACGACTTAAAAAAAGGAAGTTGTATAATTTCTTTCCTCTGAATTTAATATTCTGTCGTATATGCTGCAATTCCCAACCTAGCGATTGCTTGGAATTTTTTTTTTATGTCGTCCTTTCGTGCATGGCATTGCTCTGTCACTTTAATTAAACGAAAATGCTAACTTTGCGGAAATATTGGATTTTTTTTATAGTGATATTCCCAAACTAATGCTAGCTTCCATTTTTTACTTCGACGTTTCGTGCATTTTTTTTTTTTTTTTACTTATTAATGCTGGCTTTACTCTACTTTAATAATAAAAATAAAAGAAAATGCTAACTTTGCTTTGTTTTTCTGATAACTTTTCTATAAAACTCAGCGGTGGTTGTGACTCCATTCCATTCGACGTTAACCGTTTGTTTGTTAAATATGTTGTGAGTTCTATATTTGGTTGTTTCTGTCCTGAACTTTTTTAAGGGCCTTTCTGAGCCTCGTGATATTGTACCAGCTAAGGTTTTTTTTTTTGCTTAGCCCTGTACTAATGTTTTCCCTTTCTCGTTTATAGCTCCTCGTTTCGATTTGCTGCAGCATCTCTGGGATGTCGATCCCGATATGTATGTGACGTTTTGGTTCCGTGACCTATGTCGCTGCTGTTGGGAGGACTCTGTTACGGGTCCTCCTGGTGCTGTTCTCCGAGCGTACCGGCAACATCTCATCAGCCTTGAGATGCTTTGCGCCGCGTTCACTTGTGTCGACGTTGGCGAGTGGAGGACATATGTTCCTCTACTCCCGGTGGTCCACGAGTTGGCTCTCCAGGCTCAGGGCCTGGCGCGAAATTGCCCTCGCGGCTAATCTTATTGTACTTTAATTGAAATAATTCTACTATTTGTGTTCCACTATTTTAATAAATTCAAAAAAATTTTATATGTCTTTCTTTATTATTTTTCATTCTCAAGAAATGCATAACTTAAAACTTTACTATAATATACATTCTTAATTCTTATCCCTCAAAATCCCTATGGATTATTATAATAATCATTATAAATCTATCCGTTTCTATTCTGATTTAAATGTATTGTAATTTTTTTTTTTTAATGTGATCCATTATCGTTTCCTCTAGATGTTACGTGTATTTTACTCCCGGTTCCTCCTCTCTTCGTTCCGGTATTTTAGCTGGTAGCGACGGTAGTTCTCTTTGAGCTCTCGGTATTTCTTTCTCCAGCTCAATTACTTCTGCTGGTCGCGTCACCCTTGTGCTCGTTTTCCTGCCAGTTATACCCCTTTCAACGCTCCGATGACCTTGTTTCGTCGTTGAACTTTACGTCCACCGAGGTCTTTTGCTCTGTACTCGGCAATCATCTTTTACTTTAAGCAACCCAAAATTTTCTATCTTAACCGTACTTGAGCTGTTATGGCACAAGACGTCGAAAGTCCATGGTTTCCTCAGCTTATATAGCCATGTGTTTGCTTTTTCCATGCTGATGATTGCCCCTGTCCTCGCGGTTATTGCTACCTGTTTACATGCTTCCATGTTTTCTGATTGTGTTGCAACAATTGAACTTCGCACATTTTATTATTGCTCGTCAGTATTTTCCCTGAATTTCTACATAACCTGTACTCATTGCTTTCCTCTTCCCCTATATTTAAGCAATCACTCAGATCCTTGCTGGACAGTCCCACGTACTTAGTTTTACCTTCAGACTCCGCGATGTAGTTGTATGTTGTTTTTACGATCACGTCGTATTCATTGTTCAGGAACATTGGCATGTAATACATTCTATATGTTCTGTATCGATCGTCTTCCGGTATGGGTATCTTAATAGCTACCATCAGCTTACCGTTGCCCTTAAACACCTTCGCCCTTGCTGTTTGGTGAATTTCGAACGAGTTCCATAAAAAATTTGCTGCTTTCCATGATAGTGTAAGCTCCTTCATTCTCGTTTGCAGTTCCGAGCTTGTTAATAATAGTGGGTTTAAATTTTCCTTGTATAAATCATCTATTATTGCCAATTCTGTCCACTGCCTTCCTTGTACTTCTATCAAATTCGCCTCAATTCTGGATTGTACTTCTAGGATCTTCAGCATGTATTTAATTTCTGTCAGCGGATTTTGGTTGCTTATTTCCACCACTTATGTTTTCGACGTCGTCGATAACTGCTAGTAGTGGTTTGGCTAACTTTTTGTAGTTATTCTCCATGATCGTAATCTGGTGGTTCATTATCTTGTATGTCTCCGTCTCCCTATGCTCCAGGTTTTCCCAATGATACACAATCATACACCCCATCTGTATGTTTTTTGTCCATTATGCCGAAGACCCAGTTGAATGCTTCTCCCAAGAGGTCTAATGATCTTCTTGTGCGTCGGTGGCGGAACGTTGTTTCTATATTCTTTTCGTTTTGCGCTAATATATTCAGGATTGCTTTTGTTTGTTTAAACGTGGCTTCACACGATTCCATAAACTGTTTGGACAGCATTTTTCACATTATTTGGATGCACATTTTCCCCGCCTTGTCTTGGTATTTTCTTGTTGCGTTGAAAAATGGCTCTATCTTTATTGGTTCGAACGTGGTTAAAATCGTCCATGTGTCCTGGTAGAATAACGTCTGTTGTATCTCCTCAAAGAATATTGTCGTATCCTTTAATAGTGTTATTTCCACTTATTGTGCCCCTATTATGCTGACGTATGCCCCGAGTAATATTACTTTTCTCATTTTTATTCCTTCAAGAGAGAAAGATACAAATTTTTTTTTTCCCATCCTATATCTATATATAAAAATTTATTTTATTTTCTTAATTTATTTCTCCTTGTCTCCTTACTAGCTGTGGAATAGCCCCACTAAACTAGTTTGTTTGCTCTATATCTATTCTTACTCTTATTCTTCATTAGTACTACTGGATTTAAAGTACTATCATATTGCTTTTTAGAGGCTTCTTTCGCACTTTCCTGATTCTGTCTTACTAGCTCATGCGCTCTTTGGATCTGGTACCTTAATACCTTTGGAGGATCCTCGACATTATATACCGGCCCACATTTGCGTTTCAAATTGGTCGGCATTTCAGAATCAAACCCGTTTAATGTTCGAAAAGGCGTCTGCTTTGTTGATACATGCACTGTGTTGCTATGTACATACATTGCACTTGCCAACCAATGATCCCAGTTTGACCCATCTTCTTTCGCGAAACTCCGCAAATATTCCGCTAAAGGTCTATGGCTCCTTTCAAGTGAACCACTTGCTTGCGGATGGTATGGTATAATGTGCAATTCTTTATACCTAACATTTTACATTCGTCCGAGAAAAGACGTGAAATAAAGTTTGGCCCATTGTCGGTTATTAATACCCTTGGCACATTGTGACGAGTCGCAATCTCATTGAAAAATGCTTTTGCCACGGTGCTTGCCTCCGCAACTGGTATTGCAACACAAACCATGTATTTTGAAAAATCGTCTTGGAATGTTAATATATATTTATTACCGGATATTGTCTCTGTCAGAATGCCCACCATGTCCATATAAACTTTATCGAATGATCGTGTTGGTGTATCCGTCAAGACCATCGGCATTTTAGTTAACCTAGAACTTTTGTTTACTTGACATTTCTTGCAATTTTTTACATATTCTTTTATTTGTTTCTGCATTCCTTTCCACCTGTATTCTTTTCTTATTCTTAATAGTGTTTTCAAGGCTCCTTGATGGCTTCCTAATGGTGAATCGTGAAAATCTTTCAGTAATGTTTCTATTTCTTTTGGATCCGTTATTATTTTCTCTTTTTGTTCTATACCTAATGACTCTTCTTCCTGTGTACTTTCAGTTTCTGGGATTTTCTCTGATTTATCCTCTTGCTCGTTGACTCTGGTACTTGATCTCGTTTGAACTACTCTTACACCGTGCTTTGGTTGTGGTATTCTACTTAACGCGTCTGCATTCAAATTTTTTTTTCCTGGTTTATAAATTATTTCGAAATCATATTCTGACATCTTGAGTCTAAATCTTGCTAATCTTGATGTCTGATCTTTCAGATTCGCTATGCCTCTCAAGGGTTGGTGATCCGTGTAAATTTTAAACGGTCTACCTTATAAATATGCTCTAAAATTTTTTGTGGCCCATACGATTGCTAAAAATTCTTTTTCTATTGTCGAATACCCTTTTTCTGCGCTATTTAATGATCTACTTACGAAGGCAATTGGCCTGTCTTCTCTTACTTCACCCTGTGACAAAACTGCTCCTATCGCTTCCCCACTTGCGTCAGTCGTTAGTAAAAATGGTTTCTCAAAATCGGGATAGCCTAACACGGGTGATGAAGTTATAGCTTCTTTTATCTTTTTAAATGCTTCTTGACATTTTTCTGACCTTTGAAACTTTGTGTCTTTTTTCAATAACTTGTTTATGGGGGATGCCAATTGTGACATATTTTTTATGAATTCCCTGTAATAGTTTGCTAACCCGAAAACGCTTAAACTTCCTTTCTATGCCTTGGCATTGGAATATTTTTTACTCATTCTAACTTTTGTGGGCTTGGTAAAGCCCCTAGCTCCGAACATTTGTGCCCTAGGTAGGATATCTCTCTATGAAGAAATTGACACTTTTCCGTATTTAACTTTAAACAATTTTCCCTTAGTCTCTGAAATACTAGCGCTAGTCTTTCCTCATTTTGCTGCAAGTTTTTACCATAAGTTACTACGTCATCTAAATATACTAAACAATCTATTCCCTGCAATCCCGTCAGTATATGATTCATCAACCTTTGGAAAGTTGCTGGAGCTCCGGTGAGTCCAAAAGGCATTCTGTTGAATTCATATCGCCCAAAATGCCGTACTAAATCACTTTTGTTTACGAGGCCTTGATGGTACCCATTTGCCAAATCTAGAGTTGAAAAATATCTACAGTGTCCTAATTGATCTAATATTTCATCAATTCTTGGAATGGGAAAAACTTGTTTGATGGTGGCGTCATTTACCTTTCTAAAGTCTATGTCTAACCTCCACTTTTTCTTTCCATCAACGCCTGCTTTCTTTGGCACTAATAGCAATGGCGAGTTTCAAGGTGACTTGCTTGGCCTAATAATGTCGTCTCTCAAAAGCTGTTCTACTTGGTTCTGAATTTCCTCCCTATGAGCCTGAGGTAATCTATACTGTTTCTGATTTATTGACGGCTGATCTGCTTGGACCTGAATTTCGTGTTTTAAAACAGGTGTATATGATAATTTATCTCCTTCTAACAGGAAACAATAAATTCTTTATTGACGACCGTGCCTCTGTGTTTAAATTTGTGTCCAATTTAATAGTGTCTGCTAATTTTATAATTCTTTCTCTTACGTTATGCTCCCTTACGCTGTATATCATGTGATTATCTGTTTTATACATATTAAATTTCGAAAATTCTAGTTTATAATTTCTCGGTATGGTCGTATCCCTTTCCGTCGTATTCAAAACTGATCGTATGCTGTATTGTTAACTACGTTCGTTAAACTTTCTCCTAAATAAACTCATTTTTCAATTTCTTGTTTATGTACCACTACTACCGGAATCTTTGTGTTCACTTCTATTCTTATTATTTGTGCGGTTAGCGCTTTAATCTATAGTTCTTCATTATAATTAATTAAATGATTATCTTCTCTCAACTCTTTTTCTTGTTTCAACTGTAGCAATGTAATTATTTTTCCCATGTTGTCATACATTGTGACCACTTTTTCCCTTGTGTTTATTATAATTCTGTTCCACAAATTATCTCTTCCTAGTATTCCATCTGCAGGTAATCCTTATTCTAGTGCCACCACGTGTAACTAAAAGCTTAGATTCTCAACTCCGCTATATGAAATTTTTAACGCACCCAATGTCTTGATGAAGCCTCCGAACGCTCCACTTAAATCGTTTACTTCTTTGCTTCTATTTTCGATTGTTTCTAACGCACTTTGTTTAACCAAACTCGTGTCTGCTCCGGAATCTACAAGTAGTCCATTTATAGCATTCTTGCAAGGAATTTCTACAAACACATATTTCATTTTGGAGACTCCAAAACATGCACCCCTCCTACTCTCCGGCATGGTCAGATTTCTGTGCCAGCAACAACTGGGCTTATTTTCTTTAAACATTTTTATTTTATCGCTTAACGTCTCTTTGACTTTACCTATTACCATTTTAATAGGTATCTCAATAGCCTTTATCTTCTTATTCTCCACTGTTTCTTTTATCTTTCTTAATGTTTCTCCCACATTTATCATATTAATCACTTGCAGAATAATTTGCATGATAGTTATCATGTTATAACAAAAATGTTTTGTTGTTGTTTTCAACAACTCAATTGTTTCCTCTAACTCTGAGCTTATACTCACCTTCTCCTGGCTTAGATATACCCCACCTTCTACTGGCTTAGATATACAAGCCTTTATAATTTCTTTAGGGGGTTAACTCTTCCTTTACTTACACTGACTGAGGTGTACAGATATATACAATCTCTTCGGATGTCAAATTCTCTGTTACTGCACTCTCTATTGGCTTAGATGTACAGATATTCACAATCTTTTCAGACGTCGAATTCTCTGTTACTGCCTTTAGCGGCAGTGTTACTCTCTTATCTCTGGGTTCCTGGCTTAATGGCCTTTGCTGGGCCCTTGGAAGTTTCCCTGTCTGTAACCCTGATTTCTTTTTGAGTAACAATCCCCTTCCGTGTGCCCTACTTTGTTACACCACTTGCATTGCACTACCGGTCTTTGCTCCCTACCGAAATACTTCCCCCCATTATCTCTGAATTGGTTTACCGTATTGACTCCTCTATTATTTTTACTCTTAAAGCTCTTCACTTGAATTGGTCTATTTCTAGGCCTGAATTCTTGGACACAATGTGGAAATGGTGGACCTTTTTCATGACTATATTCATGGCATTTTCGCAGTATAGAGTGTTTTTCCTTGTAAGACACTCATTCCTGGTATGTCCCAATTTCCCACAGAACGAACATTTAATTAGGATTCTAGCATCTATGTCCGGCAAACTTTGTTTTCTACTACTATTATTTGGATAGCATCTATCTATATCCCCTCGATCTTGGCTAACCTGCCTGTCAACATTCCTTGGTTCGTCCAATACCGCATACACCTGTTTCCGCGGTGTGACCCTGGATCCATATTGACCGGGTCATATAATCTACTATATATATAATCTTTTTCGGCCGCCTTAGTCACTAACTCGGCTAAATTCTTGCCCTCCATAGTCAACACTACTAGTTTTAAGCTTGGGTCATTTAATCCTACCCTAAAGGCCGTCACCACCGCCTTATTTAATTGTCCCGACAAACCTGCCTCTTCTCCTATGCAATCCTTCCCTCTTGCTTGTATCGAACTTAATCTTCTTGCATATGCTTGTAATTTTTCCCCTGGCTCTTGAACACATTTCGACAATTCCATTAAAATTGAATTGTAAGTTGTTTCCCTTAGATAATTGGATTTAATTAAGAGGTAAAATTCCTCAATATTGGCAAATTGTCTTCCTCTGCACAAATCAAAAGCATCCCCGTGTAATCTCAACTTTATACATTCTACAACGCAAGATCGCACCATTGAATGAACCTGTAAACCTCCGTTGGCGAGTTTGTTCCCGAGAATAATGGGACCAGATTATTCAAGGTCTTAGCTATTGCGTTAAGATTGATTTTATTATTTTTTATTTCTATATTCTCGTAGATATGTCCCCCTTCTTCTGTCTACACGTCTGTTGCCTCTTTATGATGCAATGAATTTTCTTTTGCCAATTTCAATTCTTCCTGCAAATGTCCATTTTTTACCTGTAATTCCCTACTCCTAGCATTTGCCAGTTCGACTGTCTCAAAATCTACTCTAGCCTATTGGACAATTAATTTCTCTACTAACTCTGTCGATACGCCTTCTCTTTGCAACAGATCTCGCAATCTTTCGTTTTCCAAATGTAGCTTTTCTGCTTTACCTTGGTCTTCTATTCTTAGTTGTTGCACTTCGCCTAACTTTGTTCTCAGATCCCAGCAGAGATTTTTTTTTTCTTCTTTCCATTTTATTTTAGAACAAATTTCCTTTAGAAACTTCTGTTCCTCTCACTCGCTCTGTCGCTCACTCAGCGACGGACATATACAGACTGACTTTCGCATAATTATATAAATTAAAATATACTGATACATAGGCATGGTACATCTCGTATCAATATATTTTTATCGATACGATATAGACTCACTACACTTGAGTTCCGAGAAATAGATATGCATGTACTGTCAAACTCGGAGTTAGTATTGCAACATGCTGAATTTTGTAAGACATTGTGGGACACAATAATTTATTGGGATTTTCTTGTCGGAAAAAAACAAAATAATACATAAAAGTTACTAGAGCTTTTGTTTATGTTTAATAATTGATATAGCTAAATTTTTAAATTAATGTCATTACAATTTTCGTTTGATTTGATTTGGAAACTTTAAATAAAAACTTTTCCATTGCAAGCGTGATTGTTTCCAATTGATATGCAATCTATATGTTTATCATCAATCAAATCCAACAACGGGACTCCCTTTTAATGAATTGTACACAGAGAAAAAGTTATGTAAACTAAATACAAGCTTATTTATAAATACAAGCCCTATTTGGCTTTTCCTGTCAATTGAAAAATTTCAGAGGCAATAATTAGTTAAGTTTTATTTTTAAATACATATTAAAATATATATATATTTTAGGTTTTATAGAAAAGCTAAAAAAAAATGTACAAATCGATTTTAACATTTTTCCAAAGGACAATTCCATTCTGACGGGTGTGACCATCATACTCACATTTTTTGTTATAATTCAAAAATAAAAAATTTACAATTGAAAAACGGCAATTCCCAAAGCCGTAAGGTTTAACAATGTTTTATAACAGGTAAACTCCGAAAGAACACGATTTATTCTCAGAAAGGTCATCAGATGACCGTGACGGGTGTGACCTTAGAAATTTGAGCTTTCAAAGAAAATAATTTTGGTGAAGTACATTTTTTAAAGACTTTTTGATTGTATTTAATACTTACTGTATAGAAAAAACCTTTTTTTCTTAAAAAATAACTTTTTAGAAAACGTGACGAATGTGACCACCTTATGTGACGGGTGTGACCTAGTGTGAAAACTCGAAAAGTTCGAAGAAATAAAACTTTTTATTGACTTCATTAACAACGATAAACTCGTAACAAAATAATAAAACATTTACTTATTCGCTATTCGTACTATCATTAAAAGCAGAATACTCCAAGCGAGCATGTTTTAAGGTAATCTTTATGAATTCAGATAAATATGTACCGCAAACATACACAGAGACTGCATCCGCTCTTTTAAAGTTATGCCATTTTTGAATATTCATTATTGTTTTAACGTCTTCCCACCTTTTGCTTAAAGAAGAACTTTTCTGCACTACATCGTCTTTAGATGAATAAAAAACGAGAATTTTACTCTTTTTTTTACTAGAAATTTGAAGCAGTCCAGTTGTATTTTCATAATACATTCTCGACCTCTAATCGCTGTCGCCGTTACCATCCACAGCGTCTTTAACATGGCCAGTATCAAAAAAATTCCGTTTTTTTAAATTCAATTACCAATTACAATTCCTGTAATGGAATTGACCATTTTTCCAATTCCATTCCTGATGAATTGAAAATTCAATTGCCTGCAATGGAATTGTCAGCTTTTTCTAATTCAATTCCTGAGGAATTGAGATGTTCAATTACATAATACAATTCATGGAATGGAATTGACGATTTTTTTCCGATTACATTCCTGAGGAATTGAGACGTTCAATTACCAATTACAATTCCTGGAATGGAATTGACAAATTTTTTCAATTCCATTCCTGAGGAATTGAGATGACAATTTACCAATTCCTAATTCGAAGGAATTGGTATTGAGGCGGAATTCATTCCAAATGAAATCATTACAACCCAGCTCTGGCAACCTCGCACTATTGTTAAAACCTTGAACGTAATACTGATATAGGTCGTCAGTCGACAATGTCACTAAATAACTTAGAAATGTAGTTCAAAGTTTGCCTGGCTTAGAAATCTATCCCGGTTTATAGTTCTAGGGTTAAATGTGACGGGTGTGACTTACTATAACTAAATAATTTCTTTAACTAAACACTCTTATATTAATACAAAGGTGTATAAATTTTAACTATATTATTCATTTCACTTAGTTCGTTATTGTTGGAAAGTATCAAGTGTTTATTATGTAAAGTACCAATTTTATTAACCTTTTTCAATGTTTACTGTGACGGGTGTGACCGAAAATTTTAATATTTAAATTAGTGCACGAAACTCTTATTATAAAACATACGAAGTCGAAACTTCAACAGTAAGCAATATTCTTTTCAGAAATTACGGTTTTTATTAATGACGACAAAGGGAATAAAAGAAAACGTTAACGTAAGACCAAACATAAAAAGAAGGAGAACTGTTCAGTATATGCAAATTTCAAAGTGCTGCCAAATTGATAAAAATGAAAAAAATTATATTTGTTTTTATTTTTCATAATAGCCATTCTCTTGTAGACATCAATTCATCGAGTTTAATTACAAATAAGCATATTATTTTTTTTTCTGTGCAGGGCCGCTTTACGTCGAATTGCCCAAACTCAAAATCAGCTTTTTACACTTCAAATTCAACATCAGTAAGAAAAATCTTTTAGGTTTTTATTATTATCTTCGCATTTAATCTTAAAGTAACTCATGTTACTGTTATGTGTGTAATCTGCTTGAATAAAAAACATCAAATTAAAATAAATTCAAACTACATGCAAACACAGTCAAAATCCAAAAACAAGAATCTATCTAAAGGGTGGTTAAATTCTAAGGGCCGATGTTTAATGTGAACTACATCTAAACGTCAAGTTTTTTTCAGCATTTCATTTGACATTTCTTAATTTCAGACTAACTCAATTTGAACTATGGAAAGACACACAATCGAGCAACGCGTTAAAGTTATTCAGGCTTATTATGAAAATGGGCGTTCAAATCAAAATGCATATCGTGCACTTCGTGCTTTTTCGGTCAATTTAATCGTCCAAATGTGCGTACAATCGAAAAAATCGTGCAAAAATTGGAGCAAACCAGCGATAGTGTGGCTGAAGAGCCGTCAGGCAGTTATTGTGAGTGGTGTTCGCTATCGTGAAATGATAACGAACTTTTTATGGCCCGAATTTGAATATATGGATATAGACGATGTGTGGTTTCAACAGGACGGTGCCACTTGCCACACAGCTAACGAAACAATGGCTCTTTTGCGCGACAAATTCAATGGCCATGTTATCTCACGTGGTGGCGATGTCAATTGGCCGCCAAGATCATGTGATTTAACACAGTTGGACTTCTTTCTTTGAGGTTATTTGAAAGAAAAGGTGTACGTTGATAAGCCAGCAACAATTCAAGAGCTAAAGGATGAGATAATTCGGCACATTAACGGCATAGAACCTCACTTATGCCTCAGTGTCATCGAAAATTTGGACCATCGGATGGAGGTGTGCCGCCGAGGTCGCGGCGGCCATTTGGCCGATATTTCGTTCCACACATAATTGAACCATACCAGTATTATCATAATTAAAAGAAATGACAATAATTTCCTAAATAATTTGTGTTTTCTTCAAAACCAACATCAGCCCTTAAAATTTAACCACTCTTTATATAGTACGTTCAAAAAGTCCATAGGAAAAGACATAAATGGCGTTACAAGATTTTTTTCTATATGATTTTTCTCATATCGACCAAATATAACCAAATATGAGCTCACAGTCGACCAAAAATAAGAACGAATTGATGCTTCAGAGGAGTGATCGGCGATAGAATCGTTTTGGCAATAAAATCTGTTAAACCGCAATAAAATCGGATTCTATCGTCGATATGTGACAATTTATGAACATGGCTTCACTATTACCCACCAAAATCCAAAAGACAGTCAGATGAGTGGGCAGCAGTCGACGAACCGCATCCAAAGCGAGCAAAGACCCAACAGTCGGTTTGTAAGGTGATGGCGTCTGTATTTTGGGATGTGAAAGGAATAATATTCATCGACTATCTCCAAAAAGGAACCACCATCAACAGCGGCTATAGCTGTGCACTTTTGGATCGATTGAAGACAATGACAATGCACCGCGCCACAAATCGATGAAAACGATGGCAAAATTGAATGAATTGAGCTTCGAATTGCTTACCCACCCACAGTATTCTCCAGAATAATACCCACTAGATGGCGCTAGAGTCAAGTTATTACTAAAAATCGTATTTATATTCCGATTTAGCTCATATTCCAAATATATATTGGCAAAGGTAAAAGAACTAAGTCTGCAAAAAATTGTTTCGCTAGGTGATGCAAGAGTCGAAATATTATCAAAAATCGTATTTATGGTCCGATTTTTTTTTGTCTTGCCATGTTACTTTTAGTCGAGTAAATTATCTATTGATGATAAAATATAGTGTAAAGTGAAGAATTAAACTAAATGAAATTACAAAAATATGTGTATATTTTTTACATTTTGCAATTTATTTGACTGCAAAATTATTTTGAATTTTAGTAAAAATAATAAGAAAAAAGTTAAAACAATCCATAAAAATTCGCATTATCTTTGGTCCAATGGCAAAAATTTAAAATTTTTTATGCGGAAGAACTTTTTCATAACTATTATTTCTGACTGTTTGTTTTTTAAACTACCATACCAGCCAATATTTTAAGTCGAAATATTTTTGGGATCATCATAACATAAGCCATGGATTATTTTGAAGAACCGGATCGAACAACTTTTTTTTCTATAGAGCGTGAGAAGACTGAATGTAATACGTATGTGGGTATATGTGTATATCACGTAAGGACCTCGAAACCACTAAGCCAATTTTTATAGCAAAGCCTTGAGAGTGTTCCTGTGAAGTCTGGTGCTGATCGTAAATGGCACCTTAAATACACCTTAAATTTTCGATATCAAACAGTTTTGGAATTATAGGTTGTACAGCCTCGGAACTCGGTATTTACACCTCAATTCACACATGCCGTTCCACTGATAACATTTTATGTGCGTTGGACGAGGGGGTGGTACTTTTTCAGCACCCCAAATTTTCGGTATAGCTTTTGAAATAAGTCACACATCCATGAAACACAGTACGAACTTACTATAAAAGCATGGCCTCACTAAAGGTACTTTTAGGGGATAAGCGCTGAGCGCAGCGAAGCCCGCCGGGTATTATCTAGTTTTAAATAAAAATGTCACACTACCGTAAAAAACATCCAAGGTTTCTTATTAATTTGTAAAGTTTCTTGTAAGTCTATATTCTAAAATACAAACCTTTTTACCAAAATAGTTTTTACTTTGAGCCAGTTTCTTCTTTTGAAATTTTTAAAATAATAATGTCTCTCACTAACTCACATTCTTGTTCTGATGATGTTATTTCAAATAACTTTCTCAAAAAGATCGTTTATAATGTTGCTGATGTCCTCTGTAATGTTTACAATAGAAGCATGGAGCTTAGAATTTTTCCGAATGATTTTCCATTGTTTCAAAAACGAGATAAAACTGTTTTAAATAACTACAGACCAATAAAATTACTAACAGTATTTGAAAAGTTTTGGAAAAGTCTGTAAAAAGAGAAGGCTTAAATTTCTGTCTAAAGGTAATTTTTTTAGTAATTGTTAGTAAGGCTTCAGAGAGGGTTTATCCACCGAAGATGCACTACTAAGTTTTTGCAATAATATCTACAGCGGATTGAATGAAAATAAAGTCATTAAAAAAGCTTTCGATACTCTAAATCACAAAATATTACTTACGAAATTGTATAAATGTGGTTGCAGAGGCACAATTTATAATTGGTTTCAGTCTTATTTAGAAAATAGGATACAAAAAGTTAAAATAAATGGCAGTTTTAGTAACTTTATAGAAGTAGATAGTGGTGTCCCCCAGGGCTCTGTGCGGGGACCCATATGGTTTCTTATCTACAGCGTGGGTAAGTAACAAAATATCATGTTTATTTTCAACAAGTTGCATTTGCCTTGTTTGCATTATTCATTGTTTTGGTTAATTATTATATTTCGTAATCAGTAAATTGCATTGTGAGTAACTGCAACCTATATTGCCGGTCATTGACCAAAGCTATGTTTTTTTATTTATGTCAATAAAAATATTATTTCCGCAATTCAACGTCAGCATATTGCCGGTCGCTAAACTGAAGTATGCAATATGCTGACTAATAACCAACTTATGATTGTAATGTATTTAGCAATAAGTTACTATATAAGTGTTCGAATTTCAATTAATAAAAGAGTTACAATCTAAACTTCAACATAACCAATCGTTTTCTTTAAAACCTAGTTCACATCGTTGCTACCAGTTCAAGTGCTGGGAGTAACAATCATCAAACTCAAGGTCACCATTTCAACTTAGTTCATGTGCTAAGTTGAAGGCTTTGGTCCTTGAGTAATCAGCGTTCCACATCGCAACATTTGGTGACCCCGAGAGAAGACAACAATCTTCTGATAAATAAGGACATCATATCGACAACAATTTAAAGCGTGAGCCATTTAGTGAACCCGAGATAGGAAGCACAGACTTCTGAATATTTCTACTAAACGCGTAAAATTTTAATTTCGTTAAGCGTGATAATGTAAAAGTTCGTCGCGAAGATAATATTTCGATCTTCCATTGCTTGGACACATCAACCACAATGCGTTGTACAATAGCGTGAGCCGTTTAGGGATTTTAAAGAAGACAACAATAGATCAGGACAATATTCCTGAGTTCCTGAAATTATTTGAAAAATTTGAGAACATCGACATGTCCACATTCGACGAAATCAAGGAAAGATTAAAAAGCTACGGGTGATGAGATACAGAAGATCATCACCAATTTCAAGAAAGATGGCGCAGACAGGAAGAAGACCGCAGCATGCTTTCATGAGCGACCTCAAAATCTTGATAGAGCCTGGAATCAATTTGAAGAAGACGATACAGCATTATGGTCGTTACACAAGGTACCAATGGAACATGAGTACTTTACATCAGGGTACTACGGCAAAGTTAAAGCAATAGCAACTGAATACATCAATATTTTTCAAATCCAAGTACAACTTGGATCAGTGGCAGGTGCTACTTTTCAGTCAACTGCAGCAAGCAACACGCAGACCTTGGCAACCGGCGGAAGATTTACTGCCGGGGAACAAATGCCGGAATCTGAATCAGCAGTCAGCATAGCAAGCAGCTTGCGTATCCAACGTGCGCTTATGACGTCATTGCATCGTCTCTTAAATGGAATTGTAGATACGGTAGAACAATGGCAAGAATTTTACGAAGGCAACATAGCACGGCTAAGAAAATTATGGAATGAAATCGAGACATTAAACTACAGGATATGGGAACTTAGCTCATCTGTAGAAGAACAAGGCACTTATTTAGACACAGAAGTGCTTGTATACAATCAGATAATTAATCTGTCAACGAAATCCAGAGGGCAAACTTCTTCAGCAGATACCGTTCAGCAATCTTGCAGGCTGCCAAAGATCTCCATTCCAAAAATCGATGGTGATTACCTCAAATGGCAACAATTTTATGACATTTTTTCAGAAATGGTACATAAAACTTCAATACCCCAATACAAAAAATGTGGTATTTGAAGTCAAACTTAACTGGTGAAGCCCAAAGAGTCATCAGGCATTTAACATTGACCCAGGACAATTACAGCATTGCCTGGAAGACGCTTCAAGACCGATACCAAAACAGAAGGCTATTGGCTTCAACATTACTTCAACGAATAATAGGACATCCAATCCTAGCAGCGTCGTCATCAGCATTAAAAAATCTTCATGCTACAATACGTAAGAGTATTTTAGCCTTACAAAATCTAGGCATAGACACGCCATCATGGGATCCAATACTCTTGCACATACTCGTAAAGAAGTTGGATAGACAAGGCCACATGTTGTATGAGCAATCATTAAAAAACCCCTAGGAAATCCAAACCATTAAGGAATTCCTGTTCGTTTCCAATCATTGGAGGCGCTTGGCGGAAGGGAAAGGCCAACATCATCAAGAGCAACAGCATCAATAGCAGCGACTTCTTCCAAAAAAGGATGCAGCTACTGTTCCATCGAAGATCATTCAATATATTATTGTGATAAATTACTGAAGCTAGCTGTATCCGACCGTTTGAACTAGGTGCAAAGACAAAGGATGTGTGTCAACTGCTTCAAACACGATCACAGCTCAAAAACGTGCAAAGCAAAATCATGCAGCTAGAGTAGTAAAAGACATAATTCACTGTTACACTAGAATCCCACAAACCAGGTTCCAAATGAGAAAAGGTATCCAGAAAATTCTAAACAACATTCCAGCAGAGAAGTAACTGCATCCAACGCATCCGTAACTTTAGCCGCAGCCGAAGTGATGTCGTCTCACAGGAGCTATGTACTGTTAGCAACAGCTAAAATCAGAATTACAGCAACCAACGGGCAGTCTGGTGTATTCAGAGCACTCCTTGACTCCGGCTCTCAGATTAATATGGTGACCGAGTGACTCATCAAACGACTGAACATTGTTTCATCTCAGGCAGCGCATCGCATTGAAAGCATTGGTGACAGAACAAAAAATGCAACACAACGTATTAATTTCGAACTTCAATCAAGAACAACCAAATTTTCAACAAGGGTAGAAGCATTCATTTTGCCAAACATTGTTCCAGCTCAACCATTAGACGTCTCCTCATGGCCCATTCCTGGAAACATTCAGCTAGCCGATCCAGCATTTTATGAGCCAGGAAAGATTGATGTGCTACTGGGAGCAGAATTCTATGTTAGTTTAATGTCAACTGGTCAAATCGAGCTTTCTCCAGAGTTACCAATCCTAGAGAACACATTGCTAGGTTGGATCATCAGCGGTAAAATTAATAACGATTCAGCGTCAAATGCAACCACTTGTGCAGTCTTCAGTCATGAAGAATGTTCAACCGACGAACTGATACAAAAGCTCTGGAAACTTGATGATATCGATGGAACCGATATCAACCTTACGCTCGCAGACAAGCACTGTGAGACCAATTTCAAGCAAAACACAATTAGAATCAGTGAAGGTAGATTCGTCGTGAAACTAACACTATTCGATCACTCAAGCAGCTTAAGCGATTCTAGGACTATCGCATTCAAGAGATTTTTGGCATTTGTATTTGTATTTGTATTTGTATTTATTAATTTGCGACAAGCTAGTACAACAAGATTCAACAAGGAAACCTTATAATTATAGTACCAGCTACATGTATTAAATTAGCTTACAATGAAAATTAAAAAACTTAAATGTAAAAGTAACATTATAATTTGTATATAAAATAAGATAACATATTAAGAAAATTAAGAAAAATATGCTATGAAATAAAATAAATATATAAAAGCATCTATTCACTTAGTTCTACTTATCTCATTGCAACGTGGAAAAATATAAATAAAGTTTATTTTTATAATGCACAGCGTTTTGGATAGATCTGAGTTCAGTGGGTAACGAGTTCCAAAGACGTATAGCGTTGATATAAAATTGCCTTTCCGAAGTTAAACAAAAATGTCGTAGCTGAATTATAGTTTTAGCTCGATTCGATCGCGAGAAAATAAGTCTTTCACGTAGATAGGCAGGCTCACCAGAGAATATTACTTTATGCAGCAACAACAAAGTACGGAATTTAAGAACATTCGCAAAGGTCATGTTACATATTCTTATAGAATAATGTGAAACACTATCCCTATGTTTTAACCCGAATACGTATCTTGCGATGTTATTAAATAGCACATTTAGTTTTGCTGTGCAAGCATCATCGCATTTAGCGAATAACTCACATCCGTAAAGGAGGGTTGGGAGAAGATAGGTTTTAGCTAGAAGCATTCTAATTCGTAGTAGCGTGAAGAATTGAGTGATCCACAGTACACGCAACATGCTATTAATCTTCCAACAGTATTCAATATGTGTGTGCTCCACGTTAAGGTTCGGTTAAAAATTATCCCAAGATTTTTAGCAGAATTTACAAATTGTATAGGGCAGTTATTAAGTATTATATTTGGAAAGTTTGCAATGTCTATTATTCTTTTTGTAATAATCAAGCACTTAGACTTATTTGGGTTGAGGCTCAAGCCATTCTCGAAGGCCCATCTAGTAATTCGATTAAGGTCAGCATTAAGGTTAAACACACAATTTGGTATAGAATCACGGCAACAGCTTGTATATAGTTGCACATCGTCTGCATACATATGGATCATGCAGTTTTGTAGAATAGTGGGTAAGTCATTTATGTACATGGAGAACAGGAGTGGCCCAAGGACAGATCCCTGAGGGACGCCACGTGAGATAGGTAGAAATTCGGATGTTACAGATTTTACACATACAGCCTGCGATCTGCTGGATAAATAAGACTGCATTAAGTTAGCAGCAGTAGATGTAAAATTAAATAGATTTGTTAGTTTAGTGTAAAGTATATTGTGATCCACAGTATCAAAAGCCTTTGAATGATCCAAGAGAACTAAGAAACTAACCTTATTAGCATTTAAGCCCGCACGGATAACTTCTGTCACATCAATAAGTGCTGTAACACAGCTTCGTTGAGCTCTAAAGCCTGACTGTCTGTTAGTGAGAAGATTATTTTTAAGAACAAATTGATTAATTTGTTTGTGCAGCAGCAGCTCCAGAGCCTTGGAGAGGTATGGCAAGATAGCTATGGGTCTAAATTCGTTTCTAGTTTTTGGAACTGGTATAATTTTAGCTATTTTCCAGCTGCTGGGGAAACTTGACGTGGTTAAAATTGTGTTGAAAATGTGGGTGATGTAGGGCAACAGTATGGGAAGAAGAACTTTAAGAAAAATTGGGTGGGTACCATCTAAACCAGTAGAGTTCGATTTAATGGACAGAATGCTCTGAAGAACTTCACATTGATCAACACAGTGAAACGAAAAAACTACGTTTTGACTGAGGGTTCCAACGGAGTCAGAGTAGACATTACCATTGACTACAGGCACTCTAATGTTTGTGAATTTTTCGTTAAAATCATTTACATCCACAGCATTGCAACTACGAGAAGTATCCTTGCCAATGCCAATCTTACGAATTTCGTTCCACATTTTTTTACTTTCAATTGCATTCTCAAATTTTTCGCTATAGTATTTTATTTTCGACTGTTTCATTTCAGTTCCAACGGCTTTCCTTAATTGTTTAAATTCTTCGTACAGTTCGGGAGTTTTACATCTCTTCCAACGCTTGTAAACAGAATTACGACAAGAAATAAGACTTTTTATGGAGCTATTAAACCAAGGTTTTTGTTGAGATTTTAAATGTTTAGTTGAGATGGGCACAAATCCATAAACAGTTTGCTCAAATGGTGCTGAAAAAGTTCACTTGATCTTCAACTGATATCATACGATATATGTCGTACCAACTTATATCATTTACCGCTTGACTGAGATGTGAGTAGTTTATACGTTGAAAATTACGATAACTAAAAGTATTTGACAAATCACTCAGCTGAAAATCAAAGTTTAGAAATATTAGATCGTGTTTAGAAAAAGCAGGTGCTACTAACTGATCATAAAGTAGAATTTTGGTCTTATCACTCACAAAAAACAAATCTAGTAAGGAATTATTTGTATTGGTAAAGTGAGTAGGTGTTGAGTCATTGACTGCAGAAAGGCCTAAGGATTGCATGTTGTCTACAAGGTGGTTTTCTAACAGAAGATTGCTATTAAAGTCCCCAGCTATAATAATATTTGAAAATGGCAGTGATATGCCTTCAATAGCACTCAAGAGAGTCGCGGTGTCCAAAGAACGGTGTGGACGTTAAACACAACCTACTAGGGTTTTTTGATTACCATTTGAAATTGACACAAACACATATTCAATTGCACTGTCGATATTAGAATGCACTTCAAGCTTGCATGAGATATTGTTTCGCACATAAACTGCAACGCCCCCTGCGTGCCCCTGTCTGTCAGCTCGAAAAACACGAAATCCCTCCAACTTAAGTAGTGTATCCGGTATTGCAACATTAAACCACGTCTCAGATACACAAACTATATCTACACCAGAGCCCTCAAAAATATACCTAAATTCATCCATTTTATTAGTTAAACTTTGCGCGTTAATATGACATACCCTAAGCCCATGACGTTGTTTAGAAAGTATACGAATAAGGGTATACACACTGTCTTCGGAACTATACGTTTCGTTATCCAAAGAGGTTATGAGTGCGAAAAGATTTTACAGTAACGCGTGCAAGTTCTGATGTAAATTGTTGCAATGAAATATGTTTATCACTTAGTATAGATTTAAAAACAAAGCAAGATTTAAAGAATATAAATAAAGCAAAATAATAACAATATTCTAAGTATAGGGCAGTAGCAAAGGCGAGCATGACGAAGTGTTGATCGTGGACAAGATGTATTGAGGAGAGAATGAAATTAGTTTTGTTGTTACTCACGAGAAAGAGAAGGATTTAGTTCAGTGCCTTCAAAGCTTATTATGTTGTTATGCTCCACATTTGATGACTGATTTTGATTAGAGTTGATGTTATTGTTGTTGTTGTTTGAGATGGAGAGATGTGGATCAGAACCAATGAGTGCTTGCAGCTTGCTCAAACATTCCACACATTCAGCATTATCACCCTCTCTTATCTTTATGTAAACTAAGCCGCGGAGAGTAAAAGCTGCTAATAGTTGCTTTCTTCGTTTGTATTGAAGCGCAGCTTGCAGAATTGAGTGGTTTGTTTTTGTTAAGCATTCGTTTACATAAATGGGTTGGTTCGATTGAAAGCCAGCGTGATGAAGGCGTAGAGTTGTTTTGTTGTCGCGGCGGTAAAAAGCTATAGATTTCAGCATACGATTGCGCTCATATGGCGATTCGAGTTTAACAATTATCGGCGCGTCGGGATTAGTGCGCGTTCGTAAATTGTTCAGACGATAAATGTTTTTAGTTTTAGCTGGATCTAAGTTTATCGTAGTGCATATAGAATGAAATATATCGGAAAGATTCTCGCCTTTGTAGAACGGGATGCCATTCAGGCGAAGATCGCATGCTACGGTAGAATTCTCTTGCCGGGCCAGTTGAGATTTAAGTGAATCGACCTCAGCTTTAAGAGATAGAACGTCCACTGTATTTTCTTCTAGAAGAGAAACCCTCTTGATGACGTCAGTGAGATCTTTCTTGCTTTCAATAACATTTTGTTGGAGCACATCTAAGATCCTCTTTTTGCTCTCTTGTATTGCAGCGGTGAGTATATTATTAAGTTGAGAGGTTATTACCTCACTTTGCTTTTCGAAACGTTGATCCATCATTTGGTTCTGCTGTTCTATCAATTGAGAAGGAACGAAGTGGAGCCGTACTCTTGCGAGATGATAGTAGTTGGTGAAACAGGTCGTTCTTTAGCAGCATTTAGGTCTGGCAATTCCGGTTCTGAGATATCAGGCAGAATGAGAGTAGATGCGATATTATCAGCTTGTTGTGTGTTCGTATCCACAAATGTTGCTAACTGTGAAGATTTTGCAACAATCGGCGGAGAGCGAATAGACGCGCGCCGAGCCGAAAGACAGGCCTTGCATTTATATTTTTGGTTATTTTTTACCATAAATTCTAAATCACTTTTCATTAAATTAACACAGATGCAGTGAAAGAACTCATTGCAGTTGAAGCATTTAATTTCTTGTCTTCATCTAAGTGACGCTCGACCCTTGCATTAGAGACACGTATGGCAAAAACTCCAGCTTTAAAAACACAATGCGTCGAATGAAGCAATACATAGAACTAGGACACATGAGTGAAATCAGTCTTAATGATATTCAACATCCGCATTGCTTTATTTCTCATCGCAACGTCTTAAAACCATCAAGCACAACTACACAATTGAGAGTTGTCTTTGATGCATCAGCTAAGACGTCATCAGGATTATCGCTTAACGACATCATGTACACTGGTCCAACTGTACAAAGCGACTTATTCTCAATACTATTGAGGTTTCGACTACCAACATTTGTCTTCACCACAGATATCGAGAAGATGTACAGACAAATCTTAATTGATCAAGCCGATCGCAGTTTACAGCTCATTTTGTGGAGGGAAACCGAAACCGATCCTCTAAAGCACTATCAGCTTAACACCGTAACTTACGAAACATATTCAGCTCCATACTTAGCAACTAAGTGCTTACAACAGTTAGCAGAGAGAAACATCGAAAGATTTCTACTAGGTGCCCAAGTGTTACGCGACAGTTTTTATGCTGATGATGGTGTGAGTGGATCAGACAGTCTAATGACAGCCATGGAAACCCAAAAACAACTAACAACACTTCTTTAAGAGGCAGGATTTAAACTTCGCAAATGGTGTGCAAACCATCCCAAGTTATTGGAAGGAATTCCTCCACAGGATCAAGAAGTTAATCTTGACTTTGAAAATGCTTCAACCAAAACATTAGGATTAACCTGGATTCCTAAAGCAGATCATTTTTGCGTAACAACGAATCTAGAAAATAATTCAAGCATAACAAAATGGACAATCATCTCAGACACAGCAAGAATATTTGATTCATTAGGTCTCGCAGGTCCAGTTGTCATCACTGCAAAAATATTTATTCAACAATTGTGGCAGCTTAAGTTAGCATGGGCCGATTCTTTACCATTAGAATTAGAAGCAACTTGATCAACATTTCGAAATGAGTTAAGAACTTTAAAAAATGCATGCTTTCCTAGGCATGTCTTCAATGGTCAAAGGCCAAGTACGATTCAAATTCACACATTCGTGGAAGCATTTGAAAAGGCTTATGGCGCTGCAATTTATCTTCGGTCAAAACTACCAAATAATAGTTTAATCGCCAGATTGTTATGTGGCAAATCACGGGAGGCACCTCTCAAACGTCAAACATTGCCGCGCTTAGAGTTTTGCGCTGCAGTGCTTGGGGCGGAATTAACATCAAGGGTTCTACAAGGATCTACAATTAACGGTAGATATCGTATTTTTGGTCAGACTCAGAAATTGTGTTATCCTGGATAAATTCATCATCTGCATCATTGCGAACTTTCGTCGCTAATCGAGTGAGCAAGATCAAAGATCTCACCATTCCAACTCAATGGCGCCATGTAAGCTCAAAGGAAAATCCTGCAGATGTTATTTCGCGAGGACTCTAGCCTACTAAATTAATGACGTGCAACTTATGGTTCTATGGGCCCCTATTTTTATACGGAAATTCATTACATTGGCCTAAACCATTTGTTAACAATGATCATATATCAACGGATCCGGAACGTAAGCCAAAGGTCCAGAGTCTAGCTGCAACCACGTCCACTGGATTAGAAGATATTGTGTACAACATAAATCACAGGAACTCTTTCCAAATACTACAAAAGGTAGTGGCGTATGTTTTGAGATTCATCCAAAACCTCAAGACTAATGCGGCAGCACGAACAACACAAGTTTCACTCAACGTCGAGGAATTAAATGCAGCACTGACAGTAATCATAGCAGTTACACAATCCTCTGATTTCAGCAAGGAAATCAAACAAATAAAGGCCCACCATGAAATCGACAGTTCCAGTTCACTTAAAGGCCTAGCACCCTTTATTGACGACAATGGACAATCAACATTAGCCTTTGACGGCAAGCACCCCATGTTACTACCATATAACGATCCTATAGCTAAATTGATATTAGTAAAGCTACATATTGATAATTTTCACTGTGGTCCACAGAACTTACTAGCAGCTTCAAGACAAAAATTTTGGATAATCGAGGGAAAAATTACGGCAAGAAGTGTCGTACAGCACTGCGTCCGTTGCACCAAAGCAAAACCAAAACTCTTCGATCAAATAATGGGAAATCTACCTGCATCCAGAGTCACACCTTCACGTCCATTTTCGCACACCGGTGTGGATTTTTGTGGTCCATTTTGGGTCCTTATAAGATGCGTGGAAGGAAACTTCATAAGGTTTATATTGCCGTCTACTGTTGCTTTGCTACGAAGGCAGTCCACTTGGAGGTAGTAACAGACCTATCAACGGAAGCATTTATTGGATCACTGAAGCGATTTATTTCTCGGCGTGGACAATGTGATACCATATATTGTGACAATGCCACCAATTTTGTCGGGGCGAGTAATAAACTGGAGGAACTAAAGGACGTATTCTATGCCACTGCTTCAACAGAAAGGATCATAAGGACATGTAGTGATCGCGGAATAAATTTCAAATTCATTCCTCCCAGAGCTCCTCATATTGGAAGCCTGTGTGAAGCTGCAGTAAAGTCAGCTAAACAATTGATGCTGCGCAGCGTATCCACAGCATCTCTAAATCATGAGGAGCTTGAGACCTCATCATAGAAATAAAAGCAATTCTAAATTCACGACCGCTCACTCCATTGTCATCAGACCCAAACGATTTATCAGCATTATCACCCGGGCATTTCTTGATTAGCGAACCCTTGACTGCACATATCGATTAAAGTACACCACATAATACAGCTACCTTATCGACTCGGTGGAAATTGGTCACGCAACTCAAGTATGAATTCTGGAATCGAT
Source organism: Coremacera marginata (assembly GCA_914767935.1). Taxonomy (NCBI): domain Eukaryota; kingdom Metazoa; phylum Arthropoda; class Insecta; order Diptera; family Sciomyzidae; genus Coremacera; species Coremacera marginata. The sequence continues at coordinate 70,058,427 of OU612044.1, read as the reverse complement.
GGTCCCGTGAATTCCTCAATCTACTACAACAAAGACATAAGTGGAATAACCAATCAGAAAACGTCCATGAAAATCATTTGGTTATTATTAAGGAGGACAACGTGCCTATTTTAAGTTGGCCACTCGGCAGAATCGAAAAGATATACAAGAGAAACGATAGAAAGGTCAGAGTAGCTGACGTAAAAATAGCATCAGGTATTTTGAAACGTTCAGTCCACAGATTGGCACCATTATTCAATCAAAAGAAAGACATCGATAATCCTTCAATACAAAAAGAACGAACTAATTTACGACATAGGCCAGCAAGTGATGAGGACTCAAATTATATACCTCCAAAGAGACGAAAATCAACAACCAATCCGTTACTGTTAACAATCCTCATCTCCTTATTACTACTTCCTGCAGTACTTGGAACTACAATTCACGTTAAGTAATTTGGCTAGGATCCAGATTATACTCTGAAGGCATCGGGACAACGAGAATAATAACAGCAGAATGGAAATTGCTAGTCTATTATGACTTAGCTCCCTTCTGGACAGAAATCAAAACATTTTCATCTGGAATAGCAACACTTCAAAATTGATGTTCAAAGACACATCAGCCAACTACTTGCGAGACATTAGCAAAAAACTTTGAGTATACCAGAGACGAACTTCTACAGGATAAAGATACGCTATCAACTAGTCGAAAAAGAAGAGCAGCACTTAACATTATTGGAAACGTTGCTCGCACGTTATTCGGTGTATTGGACTCTGACTATGCAGAAGAAATGTCAAAGACAATCAGTCATGTCAAAGCAAATAGAGATAGTATTCTACGGTTACTGCAAAACCACACCTCAATCATCGATTCAACACTAAACATAACTAAGCAGGATGAAATCACAACAAAGAGTAAAATAACGGATTTACAAGATAAAATAGATCTTCTAATGAACACGTTAGACGACGATTCAAACCAAATCAGACTCATTCAAATTATTACATCATTAACTGCACAACTCACGTTAATGGTTGCGAATCTACAACAAATTCATTCAGAAATAATCAATGTTCTGACTGACACACACCACGGTAAAATTAGTCCACTACTACTTACGCCTCAACAACTAAAAAATGTAATCAATTTCATTAGTGGTCATCTTTCTCCAGCTCGATCATTGCCCGTTGATTCAGATAATCTAATACAACTCTACAAAATCATGAAGGCAGAAGGAGCAGTGACCAGAAATGAAGTGATATTTGAAATAAAGCTGCCTCTCATAGATCATCAACATTTCGACTTATTCCACATACCTCCCATTACAACAAAGGGAAATGGAGGTCTAATTTCAATAGAAACTAAGGTCACATTCTTAGCAGCCAATTCACATCGAGACCAATTTATTTACTTACACATAGCCCATAAAGTCTGCGTTCACCTTACAAATTTTTTTTTAGTGATGGAAAAACACCAGCAAATATTAAATTCAAATAAATTTTTATTCGTGCATTTCTTCCTTACATTCTTAAGTTTAAAAAGCAAAAACAAAAATTTATATTTTCCTCTTCATGTTCGTGATAACGGGATCACAGTGTGACAACAAGTAAATATTGCAACCACAAAGTCTGCGTTCGGTTTGCTTCTTTGGATAATACCGTTACTTTTTACGAAGTTGTTTCTTCATTTTGCTTATTTTCCATTTGTTATCATTATAATTGATCGTTTAAAGAGCTCGGTGGCACAATTTGCTTACAAGTATAAATAATTATTAAAAATGGAAGCCAAAGGAAAAGAAATTAGTGTGTCGGAGAGAAAAATAATTATTAAATTGTGGAAAGATGGAAAAAGCTTCCGAAAAATTGGCCAAACTATTGGAAGAACATATTCCTCTGTTCAGCGCGTAATAAACAATTTCAAAAATACCGGAATTTTAACATCTAAGCCGCGGTCTGGGCGTCCGAAAATATTATCAGTCCGGGAACAACGCAAAATTTTAAATATGGCAAAAGTTAACCCTCGAATTACATCAACAAAAATTGTAGAAAATATTTATGAAATGTTCAAAAAAAGAATTTGTGCCGAAACTGCTAGAAAAATTTTACATAAATCGGGATATCATGGTAGAGTCGCTCGAAGAAAACCATTCATTTCACTTGTGAACAGACGAAAGCGCATTGAGTTTGCTAATAACTATATAAATAAGCCTCCGGAATTCTGGAAACAAGTAATATTCTCGGATGAAAGCAAATTTTGTATTTTCGGTATAAAAGGTCGTCAAATAGTGTGGCGCAAGTCAGGAACTGCGCTGGAGAAACAAAATCTTGTCGGAACAGTCAAACACGGTGGTGGTGGAGTTATGATGTGGGGTTGCATGGCGGCTAGTGGTGTTGGTGAGCTGGTGTTTATTGAATCGACGATGGATAGATGGGGTTATCTTAACATTTTAAAAAATAATTTGCAGCAAAGTGCAGAGAAACTGGGCTTATCTACGACGTTTTGGTTCCAACAGGATAACGATCCAAAACATACTGCGGAGATCGTTAGACTTTGGCTCTTATACAATACCCCAAAACAGCTCAAAACGCCGCCCCAATCGCCCGATCTCAATCCCATTGAGCATATTTGGGATTTATTAGAGAAAAAAATTCGTCAGCATGTAATAACAAGTAAAGAGGCTTTGCGAAGTGTTATGCAGTCAGAATGGGCAAAGATTACGGCTGAGGAAACTGAGAAGTTGGTAAATTCAATGCCAAACAGACTGAGTGAAGTTTTAAAACAACGTGGCTATCCTACAAAATATTAAATTTTATTTTTCCATATTGCTTCCAATGAATTTATAACTTATTTTTTAACTGAACGCAGGCTTTGTGGTGGCTATATATTTTAGTTGCTTCACTTAGATACCGTTATCAGAAAAATTAAGAGGATAATTTTTGATTTTTGTTTTGCTTTGTAAACTTAAGAATGTAAAGAAGAAATACACATATAAAAGTTAATTTTAATTTAATATTTACTGGTGTTTTTACTTCATTTAAAAAAAGTAAGTCAGGTGAACGCAGACTTTATGGGCTATGTGTAAGTTCTGAAGATCTAAACTCATGTTTTACCATGAAAAGAAACCTCTACATATACGACAACAAGAGACAAAAGTTTAGCAGAGAATCATCTGTTCATGCTTGTGAATTTCATATGTTCAATAATAAAACCACCACACAATGCAGACTAGACCAGTTGCAAGGAACATCTTCTTGGACGCAACTATAGCAGAGGAACATGTGGATATTTGCAATAATGTTAGACATCGAAATATCAGTGGTGTGCGACATTCAAGCCACGCATTTGACTCTAACTGGTTCAGGCTTGTTAACAATGAGTCCAAACTGCTTAATAAGGAGTAATGGCATCAGCATTCAGGGCCATCACACGTCTTCAACCGTCATGCATATGTCATACATCAGGTTTAAGGAAATCAGCATAACCACAACATCAGACGAATTGAGGCAAATGTCTAACGCAACGGTTACTCCATTCGAAACCTTACTAGAACAGTTAACTGCATTACAAACCCAGTTAGTAAATGAAGACGTATCAAGGTTACCTGAAATAGTGTTGTCCAACAGTCGCCAACATCACGCGGTGAGTTATACTGCGTTACTGTTGTCCATCACAATCCTAGTAAGGTGAATATTATGGATTTTGAAACACAGACGAACTGTCAACAGATCAGTAAATGTGCCACCAAAGCCGCCTCGAATGCATACCGATGAATCATCCTTTACTGTGCGAATTTAACTTAACTAACCTCTCCCGACCTACATCAACAAAGAGTTGAGCAACGCCTCACCGTGCGGGAGGATGTTCATTGTTTTAGTTATTTTATTTTAGTTTTTTTTTTATATGTATTTAAGTTCAACGACTAGCAGTTTGCCTTGTTTATAATATTCGTTGCTGCAGTCATTAAATATGTTTGCGTAAGTAACAAAATATCATGTTAATTTTCAACAAGTAGCATTTGCTTTGTTTACATTATTCATTGTTTTGGTTAATTTTTATATTTCGTAATCAGTAAAATGCATTGTGAGTAACTGCAACCTATATTGCCGGTCATTGACCAAAGCTATTTTTTTTAATTTATGTCAATAAAAATATTATTTCCGTAATTCAACGTCAGCATATTGCCGGTCACTAAACTGAAGTATGCAATATGCTGACTAATAACCAACTTATGATTGTAATGTAATTAGCAATAAGATACTATATAAGTGTTCGAATTTCAATTAATAAAAGAGTTACAATTTAAACTTCAACATAACCAATCGTTTTATTTAAAACTTAGTTAACATCGTTGCTACCAGTTCAAGTGCTGAGAGTAACAATCATCAAACTCAAGTTCACCATTTCAAGTTACTTCATGTGCTAAGTTGAAGGCTTTGATCCTTGAGTAATCAGCGTTCCAAACCGCAACAGATTCCATGCATCATCAAACATGTGAATTAAATAATGACTTGGAGCTTCTGCGTCATTGGTTTATACACATAAGTTCTAAGTGACAAAACCAAATTAATCGTTCAAACAAAAGTGGTTTTTATAAAAGCCCGTGCAGTTTATTTTTTCATTGTGCTAGCTGCAAAAAGGTCTCATTTGGGAAGAATGTTTGCACTTATAAATTCTCGATGCAAACTTTTAATAACTCTATTCAATGCTCCACACAATATTTTTTTATCGAATGTGTTAAATCATTTAAATTTCTTGGGTTATTGTTGGACTGGAAATGGTCATGGTTAGAAATACAACTAGAAATATTTACCTCTTGCAATCATACTGTTCGACTAAATTGCATCTATCATGGGATATTCCAATCTAAATTTCAATATGGGATAACTTGTTGGAGGAAACCATTTAAATAAGATTCATCCATTACTGGTTGCTCAAAATCATGCCATTCGTTTAATTTGCGATAAAAGGAGAATCGATAGTAGCTTTCCGTTGTTTAAAAACTCAAATGTGTTGCCAATTTATATTACTATAAGGTGCTAAAAGTTGTTTTTAAAAGATCTGGGTACTTAATTAATAGAAACTATGCAAGCCATAACTTTAGGGTTAATCGCCAACTTTTTGTGAAAATTCCGGCCCACAAATCAACTCTCTTCTTCTACTTCTATTCATGTGCAGCTCCTAGAATTTTTAATAAATTACCAGATAATATTCATTGTATTCGAAATAATATTTTATTCCTTGTCCATGTTTGACTCTAAAACAGTGAATACTCTGATCTCTGTTCAAGTATAATTATATATTTTTTTCTATAAATTATTATATATCTTCTTATTAGTTAAGTTACCTTGTGTCTTAATATTTGCTGTTTTATTTGGAAAATTTTATTTTCTAATTTGTATAAAAAAAAAAAAAAACGAAATGGCCATTTCAGCCCTTGAAAGGACTTGGACCGAGCTTCTTATGATCAATTGTGTTGTGTGTGATGTGAAATGTTTGCACACAAATGATCGAGAACTGGACCTACCATGTTATACGCCGACTCCGAATGGCTTATGTTCTCAAGAAGCTTTTCATAGCAGTTTTTACTCTCTGAGGTTTGCCATTGTCTGCAGAGAGGTGACGGCCGAACAGAGAAATTAATTCAATTGAAAAAACATTCTGTGTCGGATGGAGGATTCGAACCTGGGTTCTGTGGCGTAAGAATCACACACACTACCCACTACGCCACGGCCGCCACACTAATGTGTATACCTATAAGTATATATAAATTACTTTTCACCAGTTTTCGTTATACAAATCTTAATATTGTTCATTCATGACCCCACCTCAATACATACGTTATGATATTTCGTTTTCATGATATGTTAACTGCTTTTCGACACTTGTTCATTTTGAATATCTGAATGCAGAAATTTGTAAATCAGTTTTGTTTTTTGTATTTAATCTTAAGTGTTTTTGACCGATTGTTATATCAAAATTTATTATAAATAATAATAATAATAAATAATAATAAAATAAGAAATATTTATATATATGAAACTGTAACAAAAAAAAAAAAATGGCTCTGTGAAATAAAGCCCCAGGAAATAAGGAACCAAACTACAAATGAAATAAGGACCCAATCATTTATATACAAAACAACAACACGAATATTAGGGGCACTATTTCCTATTTTGGGGCTTTATTGCATTTTTAAAAATATGGCATTATTTCATATTGAAATATGGCCCCAAAAGTAAAATAGAGTAAGACCCAAATCATTTATTTATGAAATAATAACTTGAATATTTGGGATATTTTTTTGTTTTTGGGGTACAAAAACATTCTGAACATTGGTTTTTTTTTAAATTCTTTTTGCGCTGGACATTTTGAATGACGCTGAGCCCAAAAATTCCATTTTTAAAATTTTTGTCTTTCTGTATATCTGTTAAAGCATCGCGCAGAAACCAATAGATGGATTTAACAAACTTAACATCTATCTAAGTTTCTTAAATCCCTGGTCAACATATAGGGTACTTTTTATCCAGTAAAAAAGGTTGGACCCGGTAAGTGGCGCTGCGGGCGGGTTCCAGACATTTTTTTAAAGTTTATCTCCGAAATCGTTTTTCCGATTTGCATTAAAATTTGTTTGTAAAGGTTTTCGGATACGGTGAGATTTTATGACTTATCTTCCTTCAGAGGGTGCTGTAGTACAAATTTCTTATGAAATCGTGAAAAACTCCAAAACTGCTTATCCGATTTGGATGATAATTTTTATAAAAGGATTTTCGTGTACGACAAGGGTTCTGGCGCTATCTATTTTACTCTGTCTCGAAAACTAGGGGGCGCTGTTATATTAGCATGATTTCTATAACTGGTTTGTTTTTTGTCGATCTGTTATATCATCTGGTTTGCTATATCTTGAACACTAGAGGGCGCTTCAGTACAAGATGCAATAACACGTAGCAAATCGTGACGGGTGATAACAACCTTCTCAAAAACGGGGTAAAAATTTAAGATACATAAAAATAACGTATGAAAAAAATTCTCGACCATTAAAATATCTGCATATCTCTACATACATAAAATTGTAACAGAAAAAAATTTGTATATGAAATATATTTTAAAATTCTTTTTGTGCTGGGCATTTTGAATGAATGACGCAAAAATCCCATTTTTAAAATTTTTGTCCGTGTGTATGTCTGTCTGTTCACGTGAAAACCATTGAATGGATTTAAGTAAAAGTTGAGCTGAGCAAAAATTCGTATGAGAGGCGGGGTCAATTTTCACGTTCTTAAGAGCTACAGGGTTAATTAATATTTGACGACTTTGATTCACGTTATTATTTCTAGCAGAAAAACTAACCTACATAAGACTTATTTTGATAGCTTATTGCAAAGGCAATAAAATCACCTTTCTAACAGTATATCAACAAACCCTACTAACTTAACCATTACCGAGCTGTGCTCGTGTGAAAATGAAATCAATCAGTTGGAACTACCAAATTTAAGCTTTGAGTCGAATTTGTCGGAATTTCGCGTTATAAATGAAATTTTTTTGAGTGATCAATTTTTTTAATTTATTCAATTTTCTTCTCAATAACATCAAAAACATAAACATATCTCAAAAAATAAAAAAGTTGGCTGTACTAAAAAAAGTATACTTTTTGGAAAACAATGATATTATCTACTTCATAACTACCTAATTGTAATGTCATTATTTATCATTAATGCCTAATAAGTATAATTTTTTTTGTACAGCCATCTTTTTTATTTTTAAAGATATGTTTATGTTTTTGGTTTCATTTAAAAGAAAATAAAATAAATTACAAATTGTTCCCAGGAAAAAATTACATTTTTAACACGAAATTCTGAAAAATTTGCACTCAAAGTTGAAATTTGGTAGTTTCAACCGATTGATTTCATCTTCACACGAACACAGCTCGGTAACGGTTAAGTCGGTAGGGTTTGTTGATATACTGTTAGAAAGGTGATTTTATTGCCTTTGCAATGAGCTATCAAAATAAGTCTTATGTAGGTTTTTCTGCTAGAAATAATAACGTGAATCAAAGTCGTCAAATATTAATTAACCCTGTAGCTCCTAAGAACGTGAAAATGTACCCCCCCCCCTCCCCCCTTTCATACAATTTTTTGCCCAACTCGACATAATATTTCACCTACATAAATAGTTGCACTCAATTGCGGGACATACTGTATAGAATTATTCTGTACGTCTGCATGTTATTACACTGTTCCTAAACGGCTACACCGATTTTGATGAAATTTTCTGTGTGTGTTTGGCTACATCTTTGCATGGTTCAGATTCACAATTGGACCCGGTAGGTGGCGCTGCGAGCGGGTTCCAGGATTTCTGTTTATAGTTTGTCTCCGAAATTGATTATCTGATTTACAGGAAAATTTGTGAATAAGAGCTTTCGGGTACGGTAATTTTTATAACTTATCTATTTTGTTCTGTATTGAACACCAGAGGGTGCTGTAGTACAAATATTTTATAAAACCTGGAAAAACTCCTAAGCCGTGCATCAGATTTGCATGAAAATTTTTACATAGCGGATACGGTTAGTATTTTGAATTTTTCTTTTTTCTGTGTAACTCTAGTACAAATCTCTTAAGAAATGGTGAAACACTCCAAAACTGATCACATGATTTGGATGAAATGTCTATTTTGAAAAACAAATGCTGCTGTTGTACAAATACCGCAAAGAACACAAAACAGTTCATCCGATAAGTATGAGTTTTACAAGTGCTTTTCGGGTGCGGTGAGTTTTTTGGCGCTATGTTTTTTGCTATATCTTGAACACCAGATGGCGATGTACTATTAAATATAGTAAGGCGTAGCAAAGCGCGTAAGATGATACATATCTTCTTTTCTTCTTTATGTGTATTTATATTCAACTTTTTTTTCGCATATCAGGACAGCTAATGCCGAATTCTGTGGTAATCGAGTACGCAACAATTCATGCGCAAGTCAGTTGCGTCCTACGTTGGCGTTGTTTCGACATTTCAATTTCAATTTGCGATACTACAAAAGTTCCTGACCTACTTGACTTTATTGCCTACTCGGGGATACCAAACAATCACTTAGACATTCAGGATAACTATGATCTTAGCTCGGACCATTCGCCGATCATCGTTAGTTACAAAACCATAATTGACACCATTCCCAAAAGATACAAACTCCTAAGTTTCACAACCGATATTAATTCATTTCGGTATTGGTTAGATAAAAATATTAATTTGAACATCTCCTTAAAAAGTGGCGAAGATATTGAAAATCTGATTGAAGATTTTACTAGCTTGATCCACGAAGCTGCATATTTATCAACTCCAGTCACGAAATTCCAAACTGGAAATAACATTGTGCTATCTGCAGAAATCAGAGCACTAATACGGCACAAAAGAAGACTTCGAAAAAAGTGGCACATAAATCGATGTCCAATTGATAAAAGGGCTCTTAATACGACAAGAAAAATTATCAAACAGCGGTTGTCAGAATTCAAAAATTATTCAATTGGCGAGTTTCTAAAAAGTTTGAATCCTGATAAAAATGATGAGCATGCCTTATGGAGAGCAACAAAATATTTAAAACGCCCAGCAAAAAGACTTGTTCCCGTCAAAGACTCGTCCGGATCATGGTGTAGAAGTGATAAAGACATTTCTACTGTATTTGGAAAACATCTCGGCTGTTTCCAGCCCTTCAAATTTAATAAAAGCGTGGAGGAAATCGAAGTCAATCATTTCATTGATGCAGCCTGTCAGATGAATTTACCTTTAAAGCATGTTACACCTAAAGAAGTAAGCACGGAAATCAGTATGCTAGGCAATTTGAAATCGCCAGGTTACGATATGGTTGACGCGAAAACTCTGAAGGTGTTGACGAACAAAAGTATAATCCTTATCACACTCATTTTTAACGCGATGCTGAGGCTTGGACATTTTCCACAACAATGGAAATGTGCCGAAGTCGTAATGATCCTAAAACCTAAAAAGGCAGAGAATGAATTAACATCATATCGGCCGATCAGATTGCTTGTTACATTCTCTAAAATATTTGAAAAAATATTCTTAAGACGAATGTCAACTATAATGGAGAATATGAGGATCGTTCCAGAGCACCAATTCGGCTTTCGACAAATGCATGGCACGCCGGAGCAATGTCATAGGATTGTCGCCGTAGTAAGAGATGCACTAGAGAAGAAAATGTATGCATCAGGAGTGTTCCTTGACGTGCAACAAGCGTTTGATCGTGTGTGGCTACCAGGTCTCTTATACAAAATAAAGAAATTGTTTCCAGCTCCATATTATATTTTGCTGAAATCATATTTCTCTGAGCGATATTTCTATGTTAAAACCAATTATGAAAAATTCCAAATGTTGGACATCAAAGCCGGGATCCCTCAGAGAAGTGTCTTGGGACCTGTCCTTTTTACTATATATACATCTGTACATGCCGATATTTGAAGGAGTTACAGTGGCAACATACGAAGATGATACGGCAATAGTCGCTGCAAACGAGTCTGCACAAGCGGCTTCTGAAAGTACTCAAACGCAACTCAATCAAATGCAACAGTGGTTAAATAGATGGAATATAAAAATCAACACTCAAAAATCAGTTCACGACACTTTTGCACTAAGGAAGGGAGATTGCCCAGACGTGAAACTGCATGGGGAAACAATACCAAAAATGAAAAGTGTCAAATACCTTGGCTTGCATATAGACCGCAGACTGAATTGGAGAACTCATATAATTGGAGAACTCATATAATATATACAACAGCTTAGATTGAAAACGAGAAAACTAAGCTGGCTACTTAATCCAAAATCTCAACTTAGTTTAGAAAACAAAGTACGTATATATAAAGCAATTCTAAAGCCTGTATGGACTTACGGTATAGAGCTCTGGGGGACGGCCAGTAATATTAACATTGACATCTTGCAAAAATACCAGTACAAAACACTTAGAAAGATTGCTAATGCGCCTTGGTATATTACCAACATTGCCTTACATGAGGACCTTAAGATGCCAAAAGTGAAAGACGAACTAAGCAGACGTAGCGAGCAATATTTATGGAGATTAAGTCATCATACTAACCCTTTGTCAGTTTGGTTACTAGACAGTACTTACGAAATAACAAGATTAAAACGTATTCATATATTAGACATGCCATTTAGGAAATAACCATAATTGAACTTTATAAACATATTTACTTGTATAATATTTATAATATTTATAATTTTGTAATGTATATGTATATATAAGTTTTCGTCTTATTTGTTATATCCAATGGGATATATCTATAAAGTCAGTTTGTTTTTATATTACATTTGCTGAATATCTATAGATAGATTGCAAATTAACAATATAAAAAAAAATCGTGCTTATTTAATTTATTTTTGCTTATTCGCACAAAATTGAGAAGAAAATTTGTCGAAAAGTCCACCGTTACACGAAAATTAAAAGTTATTAAAAACTTATTATTTAATAATAGTGGTATTCGCTCTTTTGTGTATTTATGAATACACTAGTGTACTTCTGTCAAAAAATTACACTAAATGCACATGCAACAACAAATACCATAGCTTTTGAAGTTACACTTTATGTGTTTCTTTACAACATCAAAAGATGATTGTAATGTAGTTGTACTTGGCAGCATTCTTGGTACCATTTCTTGCACCTATTGAGTTTGGTAAGACATTCTATGGCCAACCTGGAAGTAATATCTGTCCGTTGCATGCACCTAATCACCGACTGATTGTCAGGGGCAATGACAATTTTCTTGCCATTTACCCGGCCATCTATCAAGTGGTTAGCGCATGCACTACACCAAGCATTTCCGCCTGGTATACAGACACGAACTTCCCCAGCCTCAGTACACAGGATAGGTTCAACTCGTTCATCATATCGTTTTCTAACTAGAACTGTTTAAAATCCATCTGTAATGGAATCTGTAATGGAAAATGTTAAAATAAGGAAAAAACGTTCAATTGCCACCAGTGTAGCCAATAGTAGATACACTGCTGTGGAAGAAGTCACTCACTCTTTCCCTTGTATTTATCGGTACAATTACAATCAGTACATCTAATACACGAAAGAGCGAATACCACTAATATTATCTTAGAGAAACATTTTTATTTTATTGATTTAAGCAATTTAAATATAAATCCATTTAACATGATGATGAAATGGTCTGCACTGTTTCACAAAAGTAATTTTTCTTTTTAGTTAATGTTTTGATAATTTTTCGTAAGCGTTTTTGTTATAGTAAAAATGCAAGGCATTGGCTAAAAATAATGAAAACTGGTTGAGGAAAGGAGAGGCAGAATATATTAAATTTTTTTTTTTTAATAACTAAATCACATAATTACTTAATTACCTAATTACTTAATTTCCCAAATGAATTGCAATGGAAAACATGTCACGTAACGCCATGTCACGTAACGTTTCATACTAAGCCCAATAAAAAAAAAACGAGAAAAGGTTTTTAAATTTGATTACTTTAAAAACAAACTTACACTATATCAAATCCTTCCAACAAAAGTTTTTTACAAAAACTTTTGCCAATTTACAGAATTTTACTAATTTTGTGATCCAAGTCAAAAACCACTTCTATTTTTTGTCACGTAACGTATCATTTTTGGTGGCTTCTATCTAAGAGCCGAACTTCTGACAATTCTTAGGTTTTAAACCTTGTATAGTGTGCTTAGTAAGCTATTGGAAAATCAAAATACGGAACTTGTAAGTTAAATTTTTCATTCTGTTTTCACTCATTAATGTCGTACGATATGTAAATATGTATATACTAGGGATGGCAAAATCTGGGCTTTTTCCATCCCGGGATTTGAAAACGAAATTTTGTTTTTCCTTAATTAGTAGAAAGTGTACAAATTTGACATCATATAGTATTAGGTGCCCCAAATGTACTCTAATTATGAACAAGTCAAACAAAGTTCAAGAAATAAAATTTTTATGTTATTAAGTTATAAAAGTTTGAAATTATTATTTAAGTTAAGAAAAATTATTGGTTCAAAATAAAAAGAAAATAAATATTTTGAAGTGAACACTTTCTTATCAGATATATATACGACTTAAGACGCTATGATCATGCCTCTGTTAGAAGCAAGAACATTTTGGGATGAAGCATAATAGGCTACTTAAAGGCAAAAAACTGCATAATTTTTACACAAGTTGATTTATAATAGGACGCCATTATTTATGTTTTTATTTATTTATTTAATTTAAAATATAAGTACAATAAGAACAAATTCTTTTGCCGTAAAAAAGCAGTAGCATACGCAGTGAGTAAGATTTTGTTATAAGAATTTAATATTATAATTAAAATTTAACAAAACTGAAGTAATCATAATTAATTATAAATAATACATTTAATTGAAATAGAAAAAAAGCTTATATATATATATATAATAAGTCGGGGATTGGCCGAATCAGACCACAGTGGGTCCCTTTTCGTTCACTATTTGACGAAGGATGCTACTGCTCGGAGCACTCATAAGTGAGCATGCTCCTTATATAAGCACCCTTTGTCACCTCAAGCATGTCCTTGTAGGTCAGTTGACGAATCTCGGCTTCGTCAATAAATGGACGTCCCAGAATGGTCAATCTTATGCTTGCCACCGCCGGACACTGGCACAGAATGTGTGCTGCTGTTTCCGGCTCCTCTAGGCATAACCTACACGCATCGTCCTCGGTCAGAGTCATCTTCCTGAGATGGTACATGTAGGGACCGTGTCCTGTGACCAGTGCAGTAAGCCAGCTTAAAGTCTTCCGATTGTATCGGGTGACTTTTGCTGCCTTACTACTTGACCATTTCACGGCCGCATTTGATTGCCTGCAATTACCAGCTTCTTCCCACCTTGTACGGTGTTCCGAGTCCGTCCATTGCTTAATAAGGCCTGCCACCATGTTGTCGCCTATGGCGATACGTAGTTCTGGTCCACAGAATTCTTCTGCTGATCCTTCTCTTGCTAAAGAATCAGCCTTTTCATTCTGTTCTATGCCAGAATGTCCTCGCACCCACATAAGTGTGAGCTCATTTGTCTGAGCGCACCTATTGAGTTTGGTAAGACATTCTATGGCCAACCTGGAAGTAATATCTGTCCGTTGCATGCACCTAATCACCGACTGATTGTCAGGGGCAATGACAATTTTCTTGCCATTTACCCGGCCATCTATCAAGCGCATGCACTACACCAAGCATTTCCGCCTGGTATACAGACACGAACCTCCCCAGCCTCAGTACACAGGATAGGTTCAACTCTTCTGAGTAGACGCCTGACCCGGCTCTGCCATTCATCAGAGAGCCGTCCGTGAATATACTGATGTCGCTACTACCGGTTTCTTCACAAACGGATCCATTTGTTATTAGAGTTTTATAACATTTTTCTGTTATTCTCACTCTCTGCTTTCCGTCCATAGGCATACATCCCTGACATTTCGCTGTGCCATGTCCAGGATGCGCATATGACCATGGAGGGTCCTGAGGGCTGTTCGCTCTGCCGTTTCTTTATTTCTAAATCCAACGGTAGCATACCTAACAAAACCTCCATTGCGCTTGTTGGAGTGGTGCGTACTGCCCCTCTTATTCCAACACACACCAGCCGTTGGGCTCTGTCTAGTCGCTTCTTAATGGTTTTCTGACTGACTTTTGTCCACCAGATCACCGAAGCATACGTGATGACAGGTCTAACCATAAGATCACGTGGTAACTACACATCCGAACACCGATAGCGGCTTTGAGTGGGGACCCAAAAGCCATGAACCAAGCAACAACAACAACATCATAATCATCAACTGCACCAAAAAGGATGGACCCAAACGGAGGCAGCAATGAAAACCTACTTGTAAGAAGTGCCCAACCAGTCAACACGGAGAGAGGCGGTTCTGGTGCAAGTGATTCCTTCGAGGAAAGGGCAAAAGTTGCGAGATCCCCAGTGAAGCCTCGACAAAAGGAGAAAAGACCTGAAAATGCAGATGCTAATAGTCCCATCTCAACAGCAATAGTGGCTGAAAGCAACAAAAGGCAAAATATAACGTCTTTTTGTAAACTCGGAGAGCACATAAGAACGCTTGTGGAAATGTTAGAAGATGAAAAAAAAGGTGCTCAATCCATCAGGCAATGCGAGACACAATCGAGAGCATCAAGACACTCTATGACCTAACCGCCATAGAACACAATGTTGAAATCGCAAAAAAGGTGATCAGACAAAATAACGCCACACAAAACTCACCGTGGCTCCTACCAGTAGTTTCTCAGAAGAGGAAACCAGACTCTGAGATAGAAATTCCTCAGAAAAAGCGCTCATATGCAGCGACACTGTCTGCAAACAAAAAGTAGATGTTAGCGTAAGAAGCTAAAGGGCCTAACAACACTGGGACAGCAGACAAAACCCAACCAAAGGTAAAAGATACCGAGGCACAAAAAAAAGGCAACAACTCAAACTGCCAGTATTGCCTAAGCAGAAGCAGGAGTGGTCAAAAGTTCACCCAAAAAGAAAACACAAACATTTGAAGAAGGTTAAAGCTAAGCCTGACGCCCTGATCATATCGGCGAGTGAAAATCATACGTATGCGGGCATTCTGCGCAAGTTAAAGGACAACGATGCGCTAAAGTCTCTAGGAGAGAATGTAAGCACCATTTGACGCATCGCGCCAAATGAGCTTCTGCTGGAACTCAAGCGTGCATCGGAGCAAAACACCGGGTCGTACAAGTCTGCTGTAGAAAAAGTGCTAGGTGATTCTGCCAAGCTGTCGATGAAAAGCCACTTCATCGTTATCCAGTTGAGGGACCTGGATGAGGTTACAACAAAATACCGAGGTTTGCGATTCACTTCATACGCAGTGCGAGGTACGGCGCCCGGAAGAGGGATCGATACGAAATCTCCAAAGAGAGAGTCGTGGCACACAAACGGCTTATGTCAGTCTGCCGGTCGAAGATGCGGTTATGGTACTGAAAGTCCAGCGGATACGCATTGGTTGGGTATCTTGCAGAGTACAAGAGAGCATCACACCAAAGAGATGCTTCAGGTGCTGGAAATACAATCATGTTGCTAGGGACTGCACAGACGATGTAGATCGCAGTACACTTTGTAGAAAATGCGGAGAAGGTGGACATGTGGCGGCAAAGTGCATCAATAAACAAAAATGCTGCTGGCAGCACTCGTTGCCCAGAACATCATAAGACGGTAAAGAAAAGGCAACTATGAAAATCGTCCAACTCAACCTTAATCACTGTTTTGCAGCACAGGACCTGCTGCAACAGACGGTCTTCGACCTCGCCTTACTGAGTGAGCAGCCTCATAATAGGATTGGTTCCGAGTGGATAACAGACGCATCAGGCAAAGCAGCAATATGGACACCTAGTGGCAGGGCGTATCAAAGCAAGGCTCCTGTGGTCTATTCGGTTTTCACCTGGGTAAAGTTCGAGGGAATCTTTTTCTTTTCTTTTATATGGATATAAACCAGTTTGAGCGGATGATGACTGAGCTTGTTGCGGAGGCTCGGGGAAAGTATCCCATAATGATTTCTGGGGATTTTAATGCATGGTCAACAAGATGGGGCAGCAGGAGCACAAACCGCAGGGGCACAGTGTAGATGGAATGTCTTGCAACACTAGACGTTGAGCTACTAAATAACGGTCACCACACATTTGAGGCAGTCTGCAGTAGATCTTACCTTTGCACACCATTCCTTTGCGTGCAACACAACATGGAGCGTAGACGATTTTTATACACATAGTGATCACCGCGCAATCGTCATCGAACTGCAACACATAGGTCGCCCGCAAAAAATTGTCATTTTTTTTGCTGAACAATTGCTGAAGTGTTTCGGCTTTTATGGGACGAAGAAGAAACTGCGGGCAACAGAGCTTCAATCATGGTGGCAAACATCAAACAGAGACTGAGCACTGCATGCGATGCAGCAATGCCAAGAAGGAGACGATCACCATCCAGGAAGCCAGCTTACTGGTGGAACGAAGGAATTGCTGAGTGTAGAAGACGCTGCATTGAAGCTCGCAGAAGAGCACATCGTGCGCGAAATCACCCGACGTGGCAACTACTACACGACGACCTTAAAGCGTGCCGTCTGCAGCTTAAGAAGACGATTCGAGCCAGCAAAGAGTCCTGCTCCAGAAAGCTACGAGACAGCGCAGACATCGATCCTTGGGGCAAGGCCTACAAAGTAGTTATGGCCAGACTGCGAGGGCCAAGAGCCCACAGCCTTCGGATCCCACTCTTATGAATAATGAGGTGTCTACACTTTTCCCACCACAGGTGAACCAAATGCATACGTATAGCGTACCAACAGACATAGGAGACATCCCTTCAGTGACGGCCTCATGTACTCATGACGTTGGGAAAATTCTTGGACATGAAGACACCTGGGCTGGACGGTATTCCGAACGGGGCAATGAAAACGGCCATACGAGCAGATTCCGGTTTGTTTGCCAAAATGAACTCCGCCAGTCTTCACGAAGGAATTTTCCAGTCTTGCTGGAAATACCAAAGGTTGGTGTTGTTGCTTAAGCCTGGAAAAGAGCGCGATCAGCCCTCGGCATACAGACCAATATGCATGCTCGACTCACTGGGAAAAGTACTAGAGAGCATCATCATAAGAAGACTCCAACAGACCCTGGAAGGACCAGGTGGCCTATGCACGAAGCAATTCGGCTTTCGACGAGGAAAATCTTCCATTGACGCTATCCAGGCAGTAATGAAAATTGTACGCGACGCAACAAATGGTGTAAGATGGAAGGGTGGCGATAAGCAGTACCGCGCTGTGGTAACTCTCGACGTCAAAAAAGCCTTCAACTCAGCAAGCTGGACGCGAATTCTGCAAGCTCTAGGCAGGTTCGGCACACCAGGATACCTACAGCGAATTATCGGCAATTATTTGCAAGACAGATGGCTGCTCTACGATACTGGTGATGGGGTAAAACGCTGCAAAGTCACTAGAGGTGTCACAACGCTCAGTGATGGGGCCAACTCTGTGGAACGTCATGTATAATGACGTTTTTCGAATCAATCTTCCCGCGGATACCACGTTGATTGGCTACGCGGATGATATTGCTTTGGTAGCCGTGGCAAAGCACCTTCATACACTCGAAGCATCATGTAGCGAAGCGATAGGGAAAGTAACAATGTAGTTTCGAAGTGTTGATCTAGAGATGGCAACACAAAAAACGGAGGTGGTCCTCCTTAGCTCTCGTAAAGTACGCGAGTGCATTACCCTTAGAGCAGAAGAGCATATCATAACATCACTACCGCACCTGCGCTATCTCGGTGTGCTTATTGACACTCACATGTCTTTTAAGGACCAC
Source organism: Coremacera marginata (assembly GCA_914767935.1). Classification (NCBI taxonomy): domain Eukaryota; kingdom Metazoa; phylum Arthropoda; class Insecta; order Diptera; family Sciomyzidae; genus Coremacera; species Coremacera marginata. The sequence continues at coordinate 70,040,114 of OU612044.1, read as the reverse complement.
CTACTGGCAATCAGCGAAAAGGCGTCGAAGGTTAAGAGTGCACTATCGCGCATTATGGTGAACATCGGTGGACCAAGATCTAGCAGACGGAAACTCCTAGATAGAGTTACAAGCTCCATCATCCTCTACGCAGCACCAGTGTGGGCGGATGCAACATACAAAGCGTCGTACGCATCGGGTATCCGGGCTACATATCGCCTCAGCGCTTTGAGAGGGTTGCCAGCGCCTTTCGTACGGTATCGGACGAAGCAATCGGAGTAATAGCGGCAATGCCACCGATATTTATGCTAGCGTGCGAACTTCAGCGCTCCTATCAAGCGGGCGCAAACCTGGCTGACGAGAGACGGCGCACCATCGAGTCTTCGCAGCGTCGCTGGGAGCAGTCGCAAAAGGGAAGATGGACATTTGCTCTTATCCCTGAAGTAAAGAAATGGGTCAGCCGTAAACATGGTGAGGGGGACTACTACGTCACACAGCTTCTTAGCGGACATAGCTGCTTCAAGCAGTACCTTCACCGCTTCAAACATGAAGACGACCCGTTAAGCACAGACTGTCCTGAGGAGATTGAAGATGCTCGGCATATTTTGTTCAGTTGTCCACGCTTCAACATGGAACGTGCAGAGATAGCAGAAGCCTTTGGTGTGGCTCCTTCAGTATTAAACATTATGGATCACGTGTGCTACACACTCCAGAAATGGAAACCGTTTCAGGCAGCAGCTGCGAAGATTATGCTTGAGCTTCGCCGAATTGAGCGAGCACGACACACCAAGCGCACGAACAGGAACCTACGCAATGCAGGTGCAATCACCGCCAGTCCCCGCTCTTTATCGATGACGGACAGTCCCGACCGCCGATCTGATGATCAAACCTGACGATTGAGTTATAATGCTCTGACGGCCTTCAGACGAAATACCTAACGGTGGTTCATGAAGGATCCAACCGTCGACTGAGGAGATATTTAGCGGGTTAAAGTCTTGCACTGACTTAGGCCTTCGATGCTTTTACTCCTCGTTAAAAAAAAAAAAAACCCTATCGTGCCAGACTCATCTAGTCTAGCCAAAAGTGAGTCCACAGTGATGTTCCACAGGGTTGGCGATAACACCCCTCCTTGATGACATCCTCTACTTACTGTACCTCTAGTCTTTACTTTACCATTCTGCATGTTGACAGCCCTGTGCTTCAGCATATTGTCTACCCAATTTGTTATCATTGGGCTTACATTGCGCTCTGTCAGAGCCTGTCGCAGCCTTTCCAAGCATATTTTGTCGAAAGCACCCTCAATGTCCATATATGTGGACATCGCGATGCCTTCTGAAAATAACTCTTTTTCAGCCACTCTAACTAATTTGTGAAGAGCACTCTCCGTAGACATGCCTGCTCTGTAAGCATATTGGCATCTACTCAGAGGATTATGCATCAGTGAAGTGCTCTCAAGACAGTCAACCATCACTCTTTCCATCGTTTTCAAGAGGAAAGATCGGTCTGAACGTCTTCGCCTCCGCATAATCTTTTTTTCCGGGTCTCTCTCCAGCCTCTCCGGCCTCTCTCCAGACTCTCGGAACGTACCCAGTCGCTAAGCAAGTAACGAATATACCCCACAGCCTATAACCGTCCATCCCTGATGTTTTGTACGGAGCAAAAGAGCGTATAGCACTCCTCACCCCGTCCATAGTGATCATTTTTTCGGCTTCCAGTCTGTCAACCCTGTGCATCCCTTTCTCCAGGTTTGTCCATCGGTCATCAGACTTAAAACTTCCAGGAAAATGCACCTCCATCAGAACTTGCATCGACTCTTTCAGGTTCTCTGCCATGGTTCCATCCGTTTTTCGGATCAGTCCCACTTTGGAGAATGGATATTTTGAAACCATTTTCTGAAGCCTGCATGCTTCTGAAATAGTTTCCATCCCAGAGCAGAAGTCTCTCCACGACTGCCTTTTACGGTGTCGTATGAGGTTCTTCAGTTCCCTTTTCCGTGCCTTGTATTCTGCCCATGTTTATTGGGTTCTCCCTCTCATGTGCCGATTGAAAGCCTTCCTAACCTTCTTCTTCAGAGATTCGAGTTCCGTACACCACCATGGCGTCGGATCACCCTCGTCTATTGAAGGACATTGTAGGACATTCCACCTCGTAAGCTTCGACCATGGCCGAACTAAGTTTGACATGGCTTTCCACTTCCGCTCTTTTCCCTGGGAAGAAAAGCTTAAATAGATTAACACAAATTTTTGAGGTATAAATAACATATTAATAAATAGAAGAGAAAAGAAGAAAATGAAAATAAATAAAAAGAGAAATAAAGGCTTTGAGAGTAGAGATCTTGTTTATTAAGAAAATAGTTATTATCGTTTTAAGAAAGGTGATTCAAAGCTATCCCTTTGCTATCCATATATTTAAAAACTCTGGGTAAACTATTCCACAATCTAACGGCATTAGCGAAAAAGAGCCTGGTTGAGTTCAGGTACTTCCAGTTAGGTACTATAATATTACTTCTGGTCGACTGGCAAAAATGTAGTTTTTCAAAAAGATACCGAGGAGTTTTGGAATGAATAAGTTTATGCATAAAGGTGCAATAACGGACATTAAGGTAACTAATGACATCACATCCAAGAATAATTTTCTTGAATTGATTAATGTGGTCAAATCTGGGAAGGTTATAGTCATACCTAGTAGCATGATTAACTGCAACTTGCAGTTTGTGTTCAGACCGTGCTATAATTTATATTTATAGTCTGCTATAAATATGCTCAGAATACTTAAATATATAATATAAAATAAATATGCTTGGTGTTCCAGAGAGAGATGAGGAGAACCTAACAGCTACATTTAACAAGCTGTGCTTTACCATCGGCTGCAGGCCTACTTCGCTCAAGAGCATTTTTCGCATAAAGAAAAATTCACTCAACGGATCATCTACAAACTCTCCGATAATAATAAAGTTCAGCAGTTCGTATGAGAGAGATATTGTTCTTCGTGCTGCTGCTGTTTTTCGCAGGAACAATCGTAGAAATATCTTGCTGAGTGATGTCGGGTTTGAGTCATCATCCAGCTGCTATCTCAATGAGAGCATTACCAGGCGCGACCGCAAACTTCTTCAGAGTGCTGTAAAACTGAAGCGAGACAGGAGGTTATACGCAGTATATGTAAAGAGAGGCCAAATAAATGTCAAGAGGTATGAGAGTGATGAGAGTACTGTTGTAACAAATACAGAAGAATTAAACAACTTTGTGTCAATTGAAATTGATGATGATGCTGAGTGCTTTCGTAACTCTGGAGAGTTGCCAACTTAACAAAAAATGTATTTGTATTTATATAAATTTTAATTCAATTCACTTTAACATTCCATTGATTTCAAGTAATGTTTTGTTTCTTTATTTATTTTCATTATGTCTATCCTATTCTTTTTCTATAAAATTCTTTATAATATACTGTTTATCTATAAATTGTGCTGTGATTAAATGTTTTAAAAATGTTTTTGGTATGTTTGGTGTTGTCCCTTTTATTGACTTTTTGTTATGGGTGATGTGAATAATAACTGTAGTGGCGTTGATAATAAGGTTCTTATCGAAGTGTTGTGCAAAAGACATTCTGGCCTTAAAGTTGTACACTTTAATGCTAGAAGTTTAAATTCCGTAAAACTAGACTATATGAAATACGTTTTTGAGGACTCGTCTGTTGATGTGGTGTGTGTGACTGAAACCTGGCTTTGTTCCGATATGCTGGATGTGGCTTATATTATGAAAAATTTTACACTGTTTAGAAATGATAGACTTGATAAAAGGGGTGGTGGGATTGCCATCTACTGCAGAAGTTCTTTAAATCCTAAATTTATAAGTCAACCCGAAGTTCTGTAGAATATCTTAATTTATGTGTCTCTGATAATAACATAAAAATTTTTCTGTCTTGTGTGTATAATCCTGCTAAAAGTAATAGTCTTGATGCATATTTTTCTGAAATATCAGGTTTATTAATTGACTTTAATTATTTTGTTATATGTGGTGACTTTAATGTCAATCTTTTATGTAATGATAGCCTCAGTAGATCAATGTACGAAAATCTGTCGTCTGTCGGTCTGTCTATTGTAAACGATACTATTCCCACACGTTATTCTTCTAATGATTGTCCTAGTCTGCTTGATTATTTTATAGTGTCGGATATCTCAACTGTCTTACTGTTTGACCAGATATATTTTATATCTGATCATGACCTCATTTTCTGTACACTTAATATTAGCCTGTCCCATACAGCCGTGTCAAACACGTTTTCCTTTCACGATTTCAAGTCTATTGACTATCCAGCATTATATCGTGATGTACTTATGACACCATGGAATGAGATTTGGTTTTGTCCGTCTGTTGATGAAAAACTACGTATTTTTACTAATACAGTTAATAATATTTTTGTTAAGCATGTACCTGTCAAGTCTGTCACAATTAAAAATGTATCATGTCCTTGGTTTTCAAGGAGCGTTCAGAATGCTATAAAGAGGCGAAACAAGTTGCGAAGTGTTTGGAAAAAAACACCCTCTCCGGAGAATTGGGAAAAATATAAGCGTGCAAGAAATGCATCAATGTCAATTATAAAACAGTCTAAAATAACTTATTGTTCTACTAAACTGAAGGCATCTCTTCCTTCAAACGTTCTATGGAAAAACCTAAAAAAGTTTGGCATTGGTGAAAATAAAACTTTTGACTGTCAGGTTGATCCTGACGTTCTAAATGATTATTTTCTTTCCAACACACATCCACTGCAAAACACTGTCCCTGATTTTACCGATCATCCTACCCTGCAACGCTTCCAGTTTTCCATAGTGACAGAAGATGACGTAGCAAGGTCTCTATTGAAAATTAAATCGAATGCGGTTGGTGATGATGGCATCAACATAAAATTTATTAAACTTATTTTACCCTATATTTTAAGCCCACTTACTCACATAATTAACCATTGCTTTACCACATCTTCCTTTCCACATACTTGGAAAACTGCTGTTATAATGCCTGTAGCGAAAAAATCTGCAGCTTGTGAGCCTAAAGATTTCAGACCTATAAGTATCCTGTCGTGTTTATCGAAGGTTGCTGAAGCAATGATGGCTGAGCAAATATCGTCATTTTTATCCCAAAATAATCTTTTATCTCCGCTACAATCTGGGTTTCGTGCAGGTCATAGTTGTTCAACAGCTACACTTAAGGTTTTGGATGGCATTAGGTGTCTTTATGATGATAGCCGAGTAACTTTACTTTGTCTTCTTGATTTTTCAAAAGCATTTGATACCGTTAATCACGCACTTCTTTGCCACAAACTCAAATATTTATATGGATTTTGCAACGATGCTGTCGATCTGTTAAAGAGTTATTTAATGGGAAGAGTGCAAAGAGTAAAAGTTGGTTCTGGTCTTTCACAGCAAAAATTGGTCTGCAGTGGTGTCCCTCAAGGGTCAGTTCTTGGCCCACTTCTTTTTTCAGTTTTTATCAATGACATTTTTAATAGTTGCACATACGCATCGTTGCATGCTTACGCTGATGATGTCCAATTATACCTGTCTGGCAAACCGAACCTTTTGGAAGATCTGGTATGGAAGTTAAATGAAGATCTAAATAGTATAAACCAGTGGGCCATTAAAAATTACCTTCAGTTAAATGCGCTTAAATCTTTTGTGCTACCCATTTCTAAAGAGAAAATCAATTTTAGGGATATTCCAGATCTTTCAATAGGTGACAAAAACCTAAAACTTGTCTGCAGTGCTCAAAGTCTTGGATTTAAAATTAACTCCTCCCTCACGTGTACAGATCATGTCAACGATGTGGTCCGTAAAATATATTTCATATTGCGTAATCTTAGACTATCAGCCGAGTATACACCAATTAAGACAAGACGCAAGCTTATTGTTCAACTGGTCATTCCCATAATCACATATGCTGAGGTTGTTTATAGTAAATTAGATTCGCAGTCGCAACATAAATTACAAGTTGCATTTAATCATGCTACACGTTATGTTTATGGGCTTCGAAAATATGATCACTTAAATACATTTCGAAATGGTATACTTGGCTGTAGTATAATAAGCTACCTCAATGTCAGAAATTGCATTTTCTTGCACAAACTAATTCAATTAAAAAAACCAAAATATCTATTTGAAAAATTGCAATTTGGTCAGTCGTCCAGAAGTCAAATTCTTATTATACCAAGTTATAGTTTTCTTAACTCTACTAGATTCTTTTTTATTAACGCTGTAAGACTATGGAATTCATTACCAAGTCATTTAAAATCTATAAAGACAATGGAAAAATTCAAGCATGCCATTTTGGAACATTTCTCATCACAGACCATTTCATAAATAAACAGCTTCTTTTATACTATCCCTTTCTTTCTTTCTTCTTTTTATCTATTTTAAATTTTAATCAATTCATAATTATTTAATTTAATGATTGTATGTTAATTTTTTAATGTTAAATTAATTTAAGATTCTACCAATGTACCAAATGTACTATAACCTTTGTACTATAAAAGAACATAGTTCTTATTGTACACTAATAAATAAAGGCAAATAAATAAATAAAAATAAATAAAAATAAATACGTTTTAATAGGAATTATAAGTTGCAACACAAGCTTGCGCCTGGTTTCCACAGGAGTAAGCTCAGCTGTCATTTTAAGGTTTTGCAGACTAAATGGTACGCACTATACTCTTAATGTGATCCGTGCATGTTAACCTTTTCGCCCCTACTGGGATTATATGTCCCAGCAAACTTGGCAGGCTATATCTGAAAACTTTTACTTTAAAACATAATTTTCAAGCTGTCCCAATAATAGTTCAATGCTTTGTCTTTGGTTTAAAGCAAGATGCAACATGTTTTCTGCGTCACTACCTGTAGTTGGTCAAGTAATCATAGCGGCCGGAAAATAAAATAAAAAATTAAAGGCTCGTGTTGTGACCGCACAACATTGCTCTGTACTTTTTGTACACCCCGATCACACACAAATTCCTACGAACCAATTTATTACAATCAGATGTGCAATTATTAAGCACAAAATTTAACATAAACAAAATATTATTGTTTTCATGAACGACCAAGTCATTCATAAAAAACTGACCTAATTTTAGCGCACGCTTAAAATTACCAAAAGAAACAAAACCATTGCTTGGTTTTGGTGGTTGTCAAGTGTTTCCGACTACAAAGTCAGCAGCAACAAGAAAAACAAGGCAATGAACTGTTTGGGTGCGTCGGCATCAGCTTGCATGGTCAGCATAATAGCGTTCAGTTACCTACCCTAGTTACTGCGTTGCTTTGCATAGTGCAATATATGCAATTGCGTAACACGCAGAGAATACGTAATCATACAATTACTAAGGGGAAGTAAGAACGAAGTATATGTAAATGACATGTAAATTTTCAATTGGTTGATATTGATAATAATTTCCAATTATTAGAAATTGTTAGAATTTAACAACGCCCTCAACAAACTGAGTATTTGTGTATAAATACCACCTTCCTGCGTAGAAAACAGGAGAGAGAATTAAGTGACCAAAACAAAGATCGCAGCTTGCATGGACAGCGGGTCTTGTGGAAAAATTTATTTATAAAATACTTAATTAAAAAAAAACTCGTCTTTTTTTTACTCCCCACGTCTAAGTCTCTCTTCTCTTCGCGGAAAGCACGGAGACCTAAGACGTAAAACTCAACATTTGGTGGCAGCGTTGGGATACAACTCCCTTAAAACCAACAAGGAAACACCATCCTAAAATAAAACAAAAAAATTATATAACGATTACAACATAAAGAAAGCGTACCGAGGCTTCGACATCGGCATAGTGAAAAGTTTATATAAAAAAAAAAAATATAAGTGAAGCGTGCCGAGGCTAAGAACAGCGGCAGTGAAACAAAAATATAGACAGTACAAAAAAAAACAAATAAATAAAAGATCAGGTTAACCAGCAAAGACGTGAAGTCTACTGGCAATGATCAACAAATACATCTTCAACAACAACTTCAGCAGCAGAGATATTCTTCAACAAATACATCTTCAACAACAATTTCAGCAGCAGAGATATTTTCAGCAAATACATCTTTAACAACAATTTCAGCAGCAGAGATATTTTCAACAAATCAACATAAACATCAGAAACATAGAAACGGCCGGCAGGATAAGGATAATACCAAGAAAAACAAATTTTTTCTTTTTTGATTAATATTGAAGCAAAAACACACATTTCTGAGTATTATATTACACACTAGAACTTTTTATTTGACACACAAAATTTTGTATATGTAATCGTAAAGAAATAAAAAAACCTTTTTAGTTAAATGACTTATACCCAAAGTATATTCCAAGAACAATTTTGCGTAAGAAAACTTACAAAGATTTTGTAAATAACTGAAAGTTTTTGCGATAGGAAATTTGTCTTTTGCTTCAAAATTCGTACTCGACAACGCGCGGTTAAGGTAGTTCAGCTTTTTGCTAATCTAGCATTTTTCGAAAAATCTTTTGAAGTAGAAAATATTGAAGCCAACGATCTAAAAATGGATCTAAATTTTACGCTAAACGATATCAACTATAAACAAATTTATAGCATGCGGAAACATATAATTTTCATCCGCCAGAACGGATACGGAACATAGCTTCATTTTAGAGGTAGTAAAGAAGGATCAGCCCTTGAACTCATCCAGTTCAAATCCTATATCAAATGGAATGATTTGGTACAGGAACTGGAGAGGAAGTACAAAGAAGAGCGATCCCGAACTTCTGCTCAAAATGAATTACTAAACGCAAAACAAAATTTCAAAGAAACTATAAAAGAATATGGTGAACGCGCCGGAAAACTGTTACACTCGCTTAATTTGGCTCTATATGCTAGCTCCAGCGAAAATTCGGTTGGGGCTTATCTGAAAAACGAAAACGACCAACTGGCTATACAGGTATTTGAGGATGGCTTGCGGATTCAAAATCTAAAACTGAATCTTAAAGCTCACAATGAGCGGGACCTGAAAAAAGCCCTCACAAATGCTGAGGAACATTTAGAACGACTCGAAAAAAACTCACAGACCCAGGCTACTTCATTCAAGCCAACCTGCCAGATTTGTAAAAAGCTAGGTCATACTCAAGAAACTTGCTATAGAAAAAAAGAACTATTTAAATTCAAAGCAGTCACCTCACTTTAAACAGAGTTTTCCAAATATTAAAAGAGAAGTGAAAACGTTAACTTGCAAGTATTGTAAAAAACCCAATCACACCTATAAAGAGTGTAGATTGCGGCCTAGACAGGAACATGTAGCTCACCAGAACCGCAGAATTTCAGAAAATAATAGAAATGTTAGGCAATATGTAAATCCTTTTAGAGATAATAACGCTTCGAGAGATGCATCGAGAAACGGAATTGCACGTGAAGAAACTCACGGCAGTCCTTCCCGAATGCAAGTAAAAGCCGATGTGCACCTAGCACAGCAATAAAAAAGACGATAACTATCTCTTTTGCAAGCGAATATGTAGATCCAGTGATCCGCATTAAGCTACAACCTTCCGATAATCTTACCACTTTACTTATTGATATCGGCGCAGAAATAAGTTTGCTAAAAAACAATGATAAAGAAATTAAATTAAATTCAATCCAAAAATATACAGTTTTCACGATAGTTGGAAATAAAATGCAAACCCTTGGGGAACAAATTAAAACAATTAACTTTCCATTTGGTGATCACACAATAACTTTGTCACCCTTTTCAAATTTTATCTAATATAAATTTATTTTATGACGGAATAATAGAAAATAATTTTCTATCCCAGCTAAATTACAAAATTGATTATCTTAATAAACAAATTGAAATACCGGTAGATACCGCAAACCCAGCAGTGTGTATAATAAATAAAAAATTAATAATTAACGATGAAAAGCTCACAAGGGAGGAAAACAAGGTGTTATCTACGTGTTATAAAGGGATTTGTGAAAATAGGGAAGAGGAACAGAAGTATGCGCCGAATGGTCATACTCGAATGGTCGAAAAGTCTGAGAGTCCTCAGCAACCTAATGTTTACGGGCCAAAATCCATTACCTTGCCACCACAAAATGAAAAATTCATCAAAGATAAAATAAAAATTACAAAAGGAAAAACCAAGGCATTATCTCCGGATAATGAGAGGATTTGTAAAAACAGGATTGAGGCAACTCAACCTGATGTCTACGGGCTACAATCCATTACCTTGCAACCCCGATTCAAACAACTTGTTGAAATCCCTTTTGCTTATACAAAAGACGCAGTGATCCACAAGAAACAAAAAAGCCCAGGAGTATATTTGGCGGAAACCCTGGTACGCCCAATAAAAAATAAAGTAAAACTTCTTTTTGTGAACACAACGGAAGAAATTAAAGAAGTCAATTTAAATAAAATTCAATATAAGTGGGAAAAGATAGAATATTTCAATGAAGTCAAACTAGATAAAACAAAAGATTTAATAAAGGATTTAATAAATTGACTAAAAAAAAAAAAAATAGAAACAAACATAAAACTAACACATTGTAATAAAGAAGAACATTAAGCAATCTTAGATTTATTTTATTTCGAGGGAGATCACCTCACTTGTACTCAGGCAGCTGAACATGAAATCATAGCAGAAGCAAACAAACCTCCTTTATTTGTTAGGCCGTACAGACTTCCTGAAAGTCAGCGGCAAGAAATACATAAACAAGTTAATGAAATGTTGGGGGACGAAATTATTCGTGAAAGTGCAAGTCCACGGAACTCACCACATTAGTACAAAAAAAGTTAGATTCCGAAGGCAACAAGCGTTGGAGAATTGTTGTAGATTTCCGAAAACTCAACGATTTAACCATTGGTGACGCATATCCTTTGCCCAACATAACTGATATACTTGATCAGTTGGGTAGAGCTAAATACTTCAGCACTTTAGATTTAGCCAATGGTTTCCACCAGATTCCAGTAAAAGAATCTGATAAATGTTAAACTGCTTTCAGAACACCATTTGGCCATTATGAGTATAACAGGATGCCCTTTGGATTAAAAAACACACCCGCGACATTTCAGAGGCTAATGAATGATGTCCTCATGGGTTTACAAGGATTTGAATGTTTTGTTTACGCCGACGACATCGTTGTGTATGGTTATGACTTATCAGATCATAACAAGAAATTAGTCATGGCGTGTTAAGTCATTGTGTTAAGGTGTCAACACAACCTTAAGTTACAATCTAACAAATGTAATTTCTTAAAGCAAGAATTAACGTATTTAGGGCATATAATATCTGAAAGTGGAATAAAACCTGATCCTGAAAAAATTAAAGTAGTAAAAATGTATCCTACTCCGAATAATACAAAAGGAATTAAATCATTCCACGGATTCGCGGGATATTATAGAACATTTATAAAAAATTTTTCAAGTATAGCTAAACCTCTCACAAAATTACTTATGAAGGATACTAAACTTAATTGGGACGCATTCTGCGACGAGGAATTCTCAAAATTAAAGGAAAAATTAAAAAGTCCACCCATTTTAGCTTATCCAAATTGCAGCGAGGAATTTATAGTCACGACAGATGTAAGTGATGCAGGACTTGGAGCAGTATTGTCGCAAGGATCAATTGGTAAAGTCAAGTCAATCTGTTTTGTTAGCCGTAATTTAAACGATGCAGAGAACCGATACAGCACCACGGCAAAAGAATTGTTGGCGATAGTCTTTGAGGTAAAACAATTTCGTCCATACATATACGGAAAACATTTCTCTATCTATACAGATCACAAACAACTGGAGTGGTTGATGAAATTAAAAGATCCAATGTCCAGGCTGACAAGATGGAGGATCTTATTATCTGAATACGAATACACTATCAAATACAATGCAGGAAAATGTAACATCAATGCAGACGCCCTCAGTAAACTAGAAGACATCGCCAATAGCTCAAAAAAGGAAAGCAATATGATGGTCATGACGCGACAAATGGCAAATAAAAATATAATAAACAACGCAAATAAAACAGAAATACCCAATTGCAATATTACCCATAACGGAATCACTAGAAGAAGAAATTGCAAAGAAACAATTCCCAGCCTTCACAAAACCCATTATGGGAGAAACAGAAATCTATACATTAGAAAATAATATTCTTTTGCAAGCAACAACCTTGCCATTACCGTTCAGAACCCTAAAAGATCGAGAAATGACTTAACAATGTCTGCAAAATATCAGGGATATTTATTACAAAAATAACAACAATGAATCACTAGTCATGACAGTACCAAATTTAGGCTCAAATTTTGAAGAAAACTTTAGGAGATTGTTGCAGGAAATATTTCAAAATGACGATATCACCATATTTTTGCATAACCGAATCACCGAATAATTTTGGACAACAAGGAAGATATAAGCAAAATTCTAATGAAACACCACGAAGCTCCACTTGGAGGACACCATGGAATAAATAGAACCCTAAAAAGATTAAAACAAAATTATTACTGGCCCACAATGGAGCAAGACGTACAAAAATACATTAAAATATGCGAATCATGCCAGAAAAATAAGCTAAATAAATCTCCAAAAGTGCCAATGAAGATTACAACTACAAGCTCAGCACCATTTGAACGAGTGGCATTAGACATAGTCGGCTCACTTCCAGTTAGCTACAAAAATAATAAATACATTTTAACATTTCAGGATGACTTAACTAAATTCACCGAAGCTTTACCTCTGGAAAACGCAGAGGCAACCGCAGTTGGAAGAGCTTTTGTAGAGCAAATACTGTGCCAATTTGGATTTCCAGGCACTATTCAAACCGATCAAGGCACAAACTCCCTCAGGGATTTATTTAAAGAAATATGTAAATTACTAAAAATTAAAAAATTCCGAACTACCAGCGAATTCCAAGCGAAGCCACCGCACATTAGCGGAATACTTCCGGCATTATGCCAATAATGCCCCTCTCACTTGGGACGACTGGATCCCTTATGCAATACTTGTTTTTAATAATACACCACATAGTAGCACTAATAACAGTCCACATGAATTACTCTATGGATATCCTGCTAAAATTCCGTCCAGCTTACAAAAAGATCTGTCTATTAATTATAACTATGAAAATTACGCCAACGAATTAAAGGCAAGATTACAGCATGGAGTTAAAATAGCTGGACAAACCTTAAAAGAAAAAAAGGAAAAATCAGAGGAATACTATGACAAAGGTGCAAAACAAAAAACATTATATGTCGATGAAAAAGTCTTAATTAGAAACCAAACTAGGAAAAATAAATTTTCATCTCTATGGGAAGGTCCTTTAGAAATAATTAAAATTATATCACCAGAAAATACAGCAATAAAAATTCGAAATAAAATTAAAGTTATTCACAACAACAACTTAAAACCCTTTTCCGATTAGAATAAAACAATTGTTGTATAACATAAAACACACACAGTTGATTAAAACACTTAAGTAAAGACAAAATTTTAGAAAAATGTGTTCTAATAATACTGATTCCGTCCGTTTATGAAGCGCTGAAAATGACACCAATACTTAACAATCCCGGAATATATTTTGAGGAATTGGGTGAAATGCAACTAAATGCTAATGAATGAAAAATTATAGAATATTATGGCACTACATCATTAACTCGAGGACTCAACCATATGGAAAATATGATAACCAGCATGTGGTGATTCAATACTACCACCACAATATAGAAACACGATATTACACTTGACACAAATTCACTTTGTTTTTAATTATGTTTATATAATAAAGTTTTCATAGAATTAAGATTTTATACATATATCAAAAATTTACATTTTTGATATTCCGTTTATAAAATATATCCGTTTATAAATCCGTTTATAAATACATTCAATTAGAAATGTCTTCTTTAAAATAAAATATATATGCAAAAATAAAATTCATAAAAAATAAAATACATTCGTTTATTACAACACCAAAACTGGCGATCCTGCATCGAACAAGCAGAAATTGAGGAACAAACTTTATGCACACAGTTTCTGAATTAACAAACTTCTGCTACTAAAAATAGAAGACCATCCCATAAAAAAAATCTAAAATCGTTCAGCTGCGAGGAATGTGGTAAAGCATTTAAAACAAATCAAAAATTGAGAAGACACTAAGTAACGAACTCAGACGAACGTATCATCAATGCAAAATTTGTGGATTTGCCTTCGTCGTACGGGCATAAAAACAATTAGCTGTGGCTAGTGTTCGAAAAAGTTTTTCACAACCTCTGAAGCTAAGAATCATCGACACACACATACTGGTGAACCACCATACGTGTACCCAACATGTGGCACGGCTTTCAGCAGCACTAGTGGTCTGAACGTACATGCTAAAAAAGCACTTCTCCGAACCCGACTACAAATGTAATTATTGCGACAAAGGTTTCTACGGAAAAACTGATTTTAAGGATCACCTCCTTGTGCTCATGACCCCCCCATCACAAGCTATATGCTACCATTATCATCATCATAATCAGGAGCGACAACAACAGCAACAACAACGGCCACGTAAGGTCAACAGATACAAATTATTTATAAATTTTGTTGACATTTTGTACAATTTTTTGTAATCTTTTCTTTTTTATTATTTTTATAAAATTTTTTGACAGGTTTAGTTATCACTTAACAGCTTATCACGAGGCACACTACACACTTAGCTTTTTACATGATTGGCAAACGATCGGGTCAGAAGGGTCGATCGTTTTACTCCGTAGGCACTCCACTGCACCCAATTTACAGATAGGAAACAAATAGGTACACAAAGTTTATTAAGTACACATAAAAAATAGGAACATAATAGTATATTAAAATGAGTCTTTTACACACACACACCCACCCTTCTCACACATCCACACCACCACACACATCCAAACCTTCCACACACCCCTCTCGGAACGGTAACTGATCAAAACTTAATTACCCTTATGTTGAGAAATGAAGCTAACTGGTCAGTGGTTAGCACCCTAGCACGACTGATTATCGACGAACTGCGAAGAGTTGAGCGTTTGCGAAATAGATAAGGTAGATTTTATATACAAGCTCATGACCAAATCTTTTAGAATACGGACACAAGTCCTACATATATTATCTGGTACAGAGATGGGAGACCAAAAACCATCTCAATTCAATAGTTCACTTCTCATGCTAGCAGGCTCAACAGTCGATAGCGACTTACTTTACAAAATATGCCTTCGTAAGCTTCCCAAGAGCCTTAATATCGCATTGACCGGATCTGGTCATAGGGAATTAGACGTTCAGTTAACACTCGCAGATAACTTATGGGAAGTTATTTCAGAATCTGAAGTTTCGGCAGTTAGCAATAATTCCCGTCACACAGTGAGATCTGTCCCCAATTCAACCAACCCCGATACCATCTCCCATACAACCATCTCCCGATAGAATTCAATGAATAGTTAACTACCCAAAGCCCGAAACAGTTAAACAAATGCAGAAATTTATCGGTATGATAAATTACTGTCACAGATGCATACCAAAATTAGCACTCACTAACACACGTTTACGAAATGGTAACAACAGCATCCAAAACAAAGGAGATACTTAACATGGACAGATGACACAACAGAAGCATTTACAACAACAAAAGAAAGTTTTACCAAGGAAGTGCTACTTAATCATTTTAATTGCAAAGCAAAACTTTCTATCGTTGTAGATGCATCTAACACTGCTATCGGCGCAGAATTACAACAAGAACACAATCACAAAATAGATCCATTAGCTTTCTTTTCTAAAACATTATCAGCGTCCGAAACGAAATAAAGCACGTTCGATCGCGAACTTTTAGCAATTTATCTTACAATCAAACACTTAAGACACTATTTAGAAGGGCGAACATTTACAACTTACACAGATCATAAGCCACTCACTTCAGCATTACACTCAAAGACAGAAAGAAGCCCAAGACAAACACGGCACGTAGAATTCATCGCGCAATTTACAAGCGACATCAGAAACATCAAAGGTACAGACGACGTCGTAGAAGACGCACTGTCACGGGCTAAGATAGAGGCTTTCACAACCTCAAATATCAATCTCAGAACTCTACATAAAGAACAAACGACAGATTCAGAATTACAGGAGATACTAAACAAACGCACTTACAATTTTGAACAAATACACATTCCACTACTTAACATTAAAATTTGGTGCGAACAAACGAGTACAGGAACACGTCCATACATCCCACAAACATTACGGAAACAAGTCTTCGAACAATTACATAAGATTTCACACCCACGTACACGACCTTCACGACGACTAATAACACAGAGATATTCCTGGCCCAAAATGAACCCACAAATTTACAAATGGTCACAAGAATGCGTTAGATGCCAACAATCAAAGATACACAGACCCACGAAAACAATCCCACTAAATATAGACGTTCCAGATGGACAATTTGACCATGTTCACGTAGATCTAGTAGGCCCATTACCAATATCAAATGGGTACAGATATCTACTTACCTTAGTTGACCGAAACACACGTTGACCCGAAGCGTATCCACTTAAAGATACCAACACTAGTACTATTGTAGACACACTTCAAAAAGAATATGTATCACGTTTTGGAGTTCCTCTGGAAATTAATTTCGATCGAGTAACTCAATTCACATCAACAACATTTAGAAACTTCGTCAAAAACCTAGGAAGCAAACACATCACCACTTCTGCTTATCATCCACAAGCTAACGGAATTGTGGAACGTTTTCACCGCCAACTCAAGACATCTCTAATTGCAAGTAACAACCACACAAACTAGTACACAAAGTCACCACTACTTCTTCTAGGGCTCAAGTCCACGGTAAATGAAGATATTAAGGCTTCACCGGCTGAAATAGTTGTTGGTCAAACACTCAGGTTACCACAACAATTGATAGTACACAATAGTCAGACTTTTAATTCGTCGGACACCTTGTTCAAACTTAAAGAGGTCGTAGAAAGTAAACAATCAAACATTGTACATCATAACTCTAACTTCCAGTCATATATACTTCGAGCACTCAGTACTTGCAAATTTGTCTTCGTTCGCAATGACACAATTCGCAAAACTCTCCAAAAGCCTCACGATGGTCCCTTCGAAGTTATTGAGAGAACACCAAAATTTTTCAGAATACGCAAAAATAATACTAACATTACAGTATTATTTGACAGTATTATTAGGACAGAATAAAACCCGCCTCATTAGACACCGAAACAGCGCAAACACATACAACCAAAATTAAAAATAACAAAGTACACTTCAACTTATTCGCCAACACGACAAAAATTTTTTTTAAAAGGGAAGGGAATAATGTGGTGATTCAATACTACCACCACAATATAGAAACACGATATTACACTTGAAGAAAAATTAAAATTGATCCATCCATCAAACCGACTCAAAAGAGTCTTGTTTGGAGCCATAGCAACAGCCGAAAAAGCCTTGTTTGGAACAAATAACAAGTTACAACAACCAAATTAAGAACCTACAAGGTAATGAAAACCATATTTTAGATCTGATAAGGAAACAAACATTAATAGTAGAAACCACAATTAATCTTTTAATTAAATCAACATCTGACTTAGACAATCAGGTTGCTTCCATTGACATCAGAATAAATAACCATAACAGCAGGATGAAATACATACTTACTTACTTGCTTACTTACTTAGGTGGCCGTAACAACCCGTGTCCGGGTTTCATAGATGAATAGATAAAATACATACTTCAGTCAAAACATCATGCCAGAGCCCCATTACAAATGGAAGCTCTCACGTCATTAACAACATTGATTCTTATACGTTATCAAAACGTTATCGATTGTATCATAGACCTATTATCTAAGGCAAAGCATGGCAAGCCACATCCAGCTATAGTATCACAACAACAAATATCTGACATATTAATGACAATTAGAAGGAATTTGCCACATGAAGTAAGATTACCATCAATTTTAGACAAAAACATAATGGCAATATACCAAATAAGCACGCTTCAATCCAGGATTTTAGAAGAAAAAATAATTTACGAGATAACCATACCACTGCCGCTAAGTACTCCATACCAAATCTATGAAATATTTCCGCTACCAACACTTAATTCAGGTAAACTACACTACATACACACCAACATGAAATTATTGGCTATCGACTATAATAGAAAACATTACAACGAAATAACATCTAAAGAGCTAGAAAACTGCATCGACGAATATGAAAAAAAGTATCTCTGTCATATCGAACAACTAATTTTCTTAACCGCTTCAAATAAATGCGAAATACTGTTGTTCAAAACTGAAAACTATATTCCACCCTCCTGCTAATTACGAAACATGAACACCAGTATAATATGGGTCAAACTGAATCAAAGAAATAATTGGTTGTACTCAACCACAACGGAATATTCCATCAGAGAAATATGCCCTAATGGAATAAAAGAACATAAGTTAACAAAAACCGGTCTAATTGAACTGACTAATGGTTGTTACATAAAAACCAAATATATAATGATTAACGGAACAGAAACCAAAAGAAATGTAATAAACAATTTTTTCATACCACCGTTAAATATTTCACAGTTTACACAAAATAAAACAACTGCAACAGACACCATTCCACAATCCGTCGTACTAAGCAAGAACTTCGACACGCACGGGTTAAGTGATTTATCTAGACTGATTTCGAACCAAAAAGCCGACGAAAATATTGATCTTAATCAGGTAAACAAGCATAATGTACACCAATACAGCCTGATCTACGGCATTATAATTATCCTAACCCTTTACGCTGCACAGTGCACTTTTTTGGCACTTTTTTGATATTAAATCAATAACTTTTGAACCACTTGAGATTTTTCATCTCAGATTTTTTTTATATTTAAGAAAATTAATTGCACTATATAGTTATCACAAATACAAACAGAGTTAAACATGATTTTTTTTATTTTTTTTTTTATATGATTTAAAATGTATTTTTTTAAAACTAAAATTCAGTGAATAACGCTTAATTTATTTTTCTTGTCAAATTTACACAATTTTATGTAAAATAAGCCATTTTTTAATTGTGCTTAATAAAAATATCAGTATTGCCTGAAAACATACCTCACTAAAAGTTTTGAAATTCATATATAAAGAAATTTCTACTGCCCTCCAATAACCTCCAATCCAAAAATCTTCGATAAGCAAAGTTGGTTGCATTAGCAGCTATCCAACCAAAAAAAAAATAGCGGGAAACAATGTTCCTTCTACTTACTACACGTTGTCATAAGCATCGTTAAGCAGGCTTTTAAAGTGTTTTTGTTTTTGTTGATGTGAAAGCTTTGCTTTTTTGTTTTTGGTTTTGCTTTACGGAAAAGAAAAATTAACATTAATGACATAATGCGACATAAATGTGTGAAAATTAATATTTTGATTATTAAAAGTTCCGAGCTAAATTATCTGTGATTTATTAAAAATTATCGAGCAAAAAAATACGCAGAAAAAAGCACAAAAAAAATTTACAAATGAATGAATTGAATATACATTTAGAAGAAATACATAATAATTTAACAAAAAAATCCATTTAATAAATTTTTAATAACAATTTTTATTGCGTCATTGGTTCCAACCATTCCAACGTAAAATATATCGTAAGAGCTGGGGCGAATTTAGGTAGGGGAAAGGGGGAGGGGGATGCAGCCCCCATCCCCGAGCAGGCAGGGGCCCCGCAGGCTCTTCTGTCAAAATGTCTAATTTGATTTTTTAATGCATTTCGATTCAGGAACAAAATATGCATTTTCTTTAAATTTTGTTCCTTATTATTTATGTTCCTTTTTGCTTGCGGCTATTATAGCAAAACGATGCAATATTAAAAAAAAAATTTTGCCCTTTATGGGTATGAAAATCATACCCATCGAATGAAAGTTTTATACACTAACAATTTTGATAAGCAAAATTGGTTACATTAGCAGTTATCCAAACCAAAAAAATAGTAGAAAACAATGTTTTTTCTACTTACTACGCATTGTCATAAGCATGGTTAGTATGTGTTTTTTTATTGTTGATGTGATTAATTGTTGCTTTTTTTTTTGCTTTTGCATAACGGAAAGAAAAATTAACATTTATGACATAATGCTACATTAATGCATACAGATTAATATTTTGATTATCCGAGATCCGAGCTAAATGCTCTGTCCTTAAGAAGGCCCCGTGTTGAGTTTAGCCCCAGGCCCCGATATGAGTTAATCCAGCGCTGCCTACGCCCAAGTTTTTGACAGAGTAAGTAGTGATTTAAAAGAAGCTTAATCTGCTAAGCATCTGCTATATCCATAACTCCGTCTGTTAATAAAAATAATTTCATTTCACTTGCAGCAGTCTTGAACTCGCCTTCCGAAGCGCAATCAACTGAGTCTGTGAATAAAGATCAAAATGCTGAATATATTGCCCCTACTAACGAGGCAGCATCTTTTGAAGCGGTACCAACTATTGTCGAAAATGATGATTATCCGAGTAAATCTGGCAAGAAAAAAACTTATGCCGAAGCCTGCGCTGCTACTAATACTATTCCGTCAACTTCCGTTATGAGCTCGGTTTCAACTGGTGCTATACCAAAGCAAATATTGAAGAAAACCATTAATCTGCCGTCTTGTAAAGAACATATGGCTGTCCAACCTTCTAGATCTATATTTGTGTCTCGTTTAGCTCTTGATATTTCCGAAGAAGACGTTTTACATCATATAAACTCTAAATTGAATCTTGTTAACAAGAATATTTCGGTTTACAAATTCAAGTTTTCATATGAACGTATTGTATCTTCTTTTTAAATAAATTTGCCTGGGGACCTCTTTAATACGGTAATATATCAAGGTTTCTGACCTGAAAATAGGTTGATCCACGAATATATTACTAGATCACAACCTCAAACTACTCTGGCTACTTTACCCGTTCGTTCTAAAAGAAGAAAATGAAATGGCTATTTCAGCCCTTGAAAGGACTTTGACCGAGCTTCTTATAATCAATTGTGTTGTGTGTGTTGTGAATTGTTTGAGCACAAATTATCGAGAAGTGGACCTACCAGCTTTAGTCGACTCCGAACGGCTTGTATTCTCAAGAAGCTTTTCATGCCAGTTTTTTACTCTCTGAGGTTTGCAATTGTCTGCAAGAGGTGACGGCCGAACAGAAAAATTAACTCAATTGAAAAAACTTTCTGTGTCAGATGGGGCATTCGAACCTGGGTTCTCTTGCGTATGAGCCACGCACTCTACCCACTACGCCACGGCCGCCTGTTCGTACTACTAAACAAAAAAACTATGATAGATTGTTACTTTGCGTTCCTTATCTTATACCAAAATGTTCAAGTATTAAATACAAAGTTAAAATCTTCACACATTTTAAGCCACATTACTGAAATTCTATGTTATCTAATCATTTGAATATTTGCCGAAAAGATAGAAACGATATTGCCGGTAATTGTTTTAATGGCGGTGGAGTACTAATTGTCATTAAATCTTCTTATTTCTTACAAAAAATAATAATTCCTGAAGTATCTGATATTAAATTTTGTTGTGTTCCTGTAAAGTAAGGTGCGTTAAATCTTAATGTAACATGTTCATATATTCTTCCTGTTTCCAACGTAGAGTATTATATAAAACATTTGGTTTCGATAAATAATGTGTGCTTAAAACTTCAGCGAGACAATTCTTCCGAGTATTGGAACTGCCGCACCGAAAATCCCGTAACATTATTGCCTGCGTCTGAATGCTCATCTGTTAATTCTTTTTTAAATGAGCTTTCAAGTCAAAGACTTTTTCAATTAAACAGCCACTTTAAAAACACGAGCCGTTTATTAGATCTTTTATATTTTGACGACAGCAATATTTTTTCAGTTTCAAGGACAGATCTAGTCGTGCTTCCTGAAGATCCGTACCATCCAACTTTAGAAATTGCTCTTAATTTTTCTAAACAGTTTGTAAAGAATCGTATTACTCGACCTACTGAGTTCTATTTTAAAAGAACCAATTATGTTTTGTTAAAAAACTATATACTTAATATTAACTGGACATTAGACCGTATCACAAAAAGTTACCTATATTTGACCCCGCCTCAATCGTTAGACATTTAAAAGACATTTTCAAAAAACAATTTTTTTTTTTAAATGGTCCCTATGTTTCTTTTTTCGTTTTTTTGTTATATCTTCGGGGTTTCTTGTCCGATTCTTAAAATTTTATATGTGTACTTGTTGATTTATTATCAATTTTTTTCTGATTTTTTTTTTCTCGAATCTTTTGTTTTTTTTGCGAATATTCACTCACCTTATCTCAGTTCCTACTATATTATATAAAGCTCACAAAAACTATTAAAACCATGGAAACAAATGATATCGACAAAAATTCTTTTTGGCGTAGTTCCGACCCATTTTATCCCAAAAATAGCACTTTAAAAATGTTCGTCACCTCATATTCGACATTAATTTTCTAAATCTTAACGGGATTCAAGCTGGCTGTAGCGCTCGTAACTGTCAAGCTTCGAGAAAATGTGCCCCATACGATTTTCGTCAGTGATTGCTGTAGCCGACTTGTGCACAATTTGGACGTAACGCTCGGTGTTTTGCAAGTGACAAGGATAATCTATTAAAACATATAACATGGTAAATACGATTTGATATATGACGACAATATAATGTCATTTATTTCATAAAATTATTGTCTATTATAATGCTCACCTGGAATTTAAATTATGTCATCCGTGTACTGCAGATCAGTCAACTGCTCTTGAGTAAAAAACTGAAGACATGGTGGCTCAGTGATCTGAAATTTTGTCCAATCGATCATTTCAGTGTATGTTGTGCTGCTATCCATCCGCACGCACCGATGCATCCGAATCAGTAATCATCGACAGAAGTATATTTTCATGGTGAAAAAAATATGGGTTGTTGTCGATGGTCGGTTTAATGGCTACCTCAACGTAGTTCGGCAAATCGCGAATCCATGAAATGTATTTGAACACATTGCGGCTACCATGAATGGCTACTGGTTGACTTTTAACTAAAAACAAAAATGGCGCATACACTCTGACGACGAACGTAGCGAGATCTTTCAATATATTGGATGGGTGCGCTTGCGTTACGTACCAACGTAAAATGCGAGATGCTGTTGTTAGCCAACGGGCTGTACTTGTAACACCGGGCTGTTGGCAGGCTAAATTTTCATCACAGTGACCACTTTTAACGGCAAGAACCATGCGGTATAAGTAACGCTGATCGCTTCGTAGTAACCATCCATCAATTTTTGTAGGCATTTCGCCAATTGCAATTGGCTCGAAATTTAAAACAGGCTGAGAAAAAACATAAGCAAACATTGGAGTAGCTAAATATTTTTTAAATTCAATTCATACGTACAGAGAAATCCATGCAGCGATTTATTCCGACACCAATTTCTCCTGCCCACAGCCCAGGTCCCTTCTGTCAAGCCATGTTATAAGTAGCGCAGTTCATGGCAGCTCGTCAAAGCGAAGCAGACAGATAAACCATTAAAATGCTCTGCGCAAATAGGACTCCAAGCACTTTATGACACTCTTGTACCCTCTTTGTACCCGGTGTTTGTGACAGTGCCGTCGCAACTGATCGCTACTAAGTTGTCCAAATTGTAACAGTCTTTCAACAAGAAGTCAAGAATTGCAGTTTGTATTTGCCTTGTGGATCCTTCCGAAGGCGTGGCCTAGACGATAGGTTTTGACTTTGATTCTTTTAAAGTGGTGATATGCTCTTCAATCACTTCGACATTGCTCGTTTTTAAAGTTCGCTCTTTCTTTCCATCGAAAGAGACGCACGTTAACAAATTATGGCATTGTGCGGCCATTTTCGCTTCTTTGCGGAACTTTTGCCGTTCACGGAAAACTTTGCTCTTGTCAATTACAATGTCATCAAGCATCTTTACCATTAAATCGCGTACGTCAGCCGCAATAGATTCCTTTGCGGCAATGGCATCTTGTAAGTGCTTTATTAGCATGGAGGCGTGCAATGCACCATGGCGGCTTGATGTATCGCTCCGGTCTTATGCAGAACAAAAATACCGTAAGCAAATGTAGGCTATTTTGAGTTGGACGTTTTCCATTGGAATGTATGCATCCTCCACCTGACTTCTTTCGAATTCATATTCGTCTTCACTGTCGGAAGCCGGTGTATATACAGTCGCACTGCAGGCAACTGTAGCACTTGCAGAAACTCCAGCGGATATACTCGTGAGGTCATCATCATCATCTTCATTTGGTAATGAACACAAACGAGCACTGCACTGATCAATGAAAAAAGTTTTTGAATTTTCTGGTATTTTGAGCTCGTCGACACACGCGCAAGGAGCACCGTTTTCAATGAAGCATTTGCAACGCGAAATTCGAAAGAGAACATTCTATTCCTTAGCACGGAGTAGACGCGGGTTTTTCACTTGAAGAGAAGACTTCTTCTGTAAATTATTAATCAATCTACGTATATGGGTTCTCGACACAATAGTAATTTTGCACAATTCTACAATTTTCAGACATCTTCAAACACTTTTTCAGCGAAAAACTCTGAAAAGTTAGAAAACAACCCTGGTTCGGAAGTCTGTTCTTTGAAGTAAAGTTAAAATCTATTACAAAAATCCAAGTTGTCACTAATATTTGACATTTCGTCTGTCTGTTTTCATTTGTTGTGATTTATAGACAAACTTTCTTCCCAATTAGAAAACATCTAGAAAATGGAAAAAAAAAATGCAAGGAGCGCGTGAAGTGAAGTGACCTTCATAAGGCGATATTTGTGGAGTTGTGGGAGGAGATTTGCTCCTTACGTAAATTTAATATATTTGCCAATGCCTGCCGAAGTTCACTTTGGCGTTTACAAATTTTGCTATCCAGCAATTCGGTGTTTTTTTGCCAGTTATCTTTTAAAGCCAAATATAACGCATTAGCCATCGATATCCAAATTAATGGAATCATTTTTGCATCAATCTTTTGCATCAATAAGAAAAGTTATTTTAAAGAATTTTATTTGCTAAGCGAAGCATAATGAAACAAATCGCTATAATAACAAACATATGGCTACTGTCTGTGAAATGAAAAGCTGCTTTTCAAGTGTGAACACCTTTTTCTGAAAAGAGATTTTTCAGCTGAAAAGCGGCTTTTCGGCCTGTGTGTGAACATGCTATTATATATGAATAGAAACACTTTAGATGCCACGCACAACTAACCTAGTCGAAGTTCTATTTGTTAATAATTTTTCTGCTTTCTACTAAAAATAATTAGCTCAGTCAAGGCCATTGTCCAAAAACAGGTCGCGCCGCAAATTGCATTTTTTATGCACGCACTTTTGTATTACGACTTGATAAGTGGTCGAAGATGTTTGTTGCTGTTGTTGCTGCTGTAACAATAGTGCAAGTGAAGCTAAGCGAGCCGATGAGAAGTTGTATGTTGTTGTTGTTGAAACGGTGATTTAATTTGTTTGTCCATGCATGGAATCGATGACGAAGTGCTGAAGGGTGGTGGTGGTGGTGCTAGTGTCCAGCGTAGAAAAAATTTACCTAAAAGTGATGTGATTTAATTGTTGGTATAATTATGAAGAACCTTTTAAGGCAACGACAAAAAATACTAGCAGGTGCAGCTGAATGCGAAAACAAAAATATGATGTGATGACAACAACAACGACCGCTTAGAAAAACAAGTTGTTTTTATTTGACTGACATTGCCTCAACGAAAAATGTTAATATTTATTAATAAAAATTGCGACAGTTTTCTTAAGGTCTCGAACAGGGGCTCTACACAATACAACGGCTGTGATTTTGTAAAAACAGTTGCGATTGAAAAAACAAAGTTTTTTTTTTACTTATAACAAGTCGAGTATGAGGTGACGAACATTTTCAAAGTGTTATTTTTGGGATAAAATAGGTCAGAACTGCGCCAAAAATAAACTTTATCGATATCATTTGTTCCCATGGTCTTAATATTTTTTCTGAGCTTTAATTATTTGATATTTTAAGAATTTAATTATATAGTAGGAACTGAGATATGATGGGTGAATATTGCAAAAAAAAAAAGATTCTAAAAAAAAAACATCAGAAAAAATTTACAAAAAATCAGCAAGCACACATATAAGAAATTTTAAGAATCGGACAAGAAATACCGAAGATATAACAAAAAAACGAAAAACGCACCATAGGGACCATTTTAAAAAAAAAAATGTTTTTGAAAATGTCTTTTAAATGTATAACGATTGCGGCGGGGTCAAACATAGGTTTTATTTTCTGCCATACAAGGTAATACGGTCTACTAGACATCCATACTTAATATCGTTAAACAAAAAAATCGCCAGAAAACCTTGATTCGGCTGTCACTGCTTTTAAAAGAACTGTCAATGATTGGTTTCTATCGTCAGTACCTGAGAGAAAAGCATGTTTAACATCTGGTCCTGTATGGTTTACTGATGAACTAAGAAAATTCAGGAACTTAAAACCGAAGCATTATAATAAATATCAAAAAACTCATAACATTTTGGTTCTTATCTATTAAGGACAAGTGTCGTCGATTATGCATGCAATCCTACGATATTTATTTAATAAAAGTAAAATAAAACATCAAATCTGATGCTTAATCATTCTGGAACTTTGTCAACACAAAACGCAAGATTGATTCCTATCCTTCTTTTATGAAATATAAAACTGTTGAGTCGGATAGCGAGAACAGCATTTGTAATTTTTTCGATGACTTTTTCAAAGTTTTCATCTTCAACTTATGATAATCTAAGCTACCCTTTTAGTGTTCAATCTGGGGATATTTGTCTCCCAAAATTTAATACTAACACGATTTTATCATACTTAAAAGCTCTTAAAACGTCATATAAAAGTGGTCTCGTCAATATATCGTCATGTATATTAAAATACTGCTGTGATGAATTAGTAACTCCAATCTCTTTCCTGTTTTCTTCTTCATTAAAATCTTGCTATTTTCTAGTTGCCTGGAAGTCGTCTTTTATTATTCCATTGCACAAGTCTGGTAACAGGTCTTGAACCGATAATTATCGTGGAATTGCAAAATTAAGCGCTTTATCTAAGCTTTTCGAGGCAATCATTTCATCACAATTATCACATAGTGTTAAATCTTTATTGTCTCCACTCTAACATGGATTCGTTTCTGGAAAATCGCCGGTTACGAACCTACTTGAATTTACTTCCAAAACCATAGAGAATTTGGGAAAAGGTTTATAGACTGATGTCATATACACAGATTTTTTTTGATATTGTTTATCATATACTCTTAGGCCTTTTCCACACTTGCTCAACGCAAATCAGACGCAACTTCAACGCAACAACGAAAAAGTTGAAAAGCAATGCAATTATAAGCCGAATGCTTTCAGACTTGCTTCAAAAGTCGTGCTTCTTGCACTAATTTAATAATTTACCCTTGCTCATTTATACTGCAAACTATTTCTTCTTTTTCTAGATTCTATTAATAAAAAAAAAGGAACTAATTAATTAACTTATTCATGTTGATTAATATATAGCATACTGCACTACAAATAATTGAATTCACAAAACAAACAAACTGATCCAACAAGTCGCCGATGAAAATTGCGGAAAACAGCGTTGCGTTGAACAAGTTGAGAACGTGTCGAGAACTTGTTGTGTGCAAGTTGCTTAATCTGAAGGTTTCAGTATAAAAACACAGGCTAGTAACTTGAGTTGGAGTTGCGTTGACCAAGTGTAGAAAAGGCCTTAGTCTTAAAGTTATCTCTTGCTGGATTTCCCACTTGTAAGATGGATTGAATCTTATTTATGCAATAGAACACAACGTGTTCATAAAGCATTCGAGTATTTTAATGTACGCAGACGACGCAAAGAGGGTTGAAATCGTCAAAAATGGAGATCAATTGACAGGGGCTACGTATCGAGAATAAAATTGGACTATATAAGTTTTTGGGGTCGCTGATAACTAATGAAGTCAAGATTTTGAATGGCGGCCATGAACAAGCTAACTTCTGTAATAAAGGCTTTATGAAAAAAATATTTTGTATACAGGGGTTTTTGTGGTCGCTGATTACGAATCTGAAGTCAAAATTTTAAAATTCAAAATGGCAGCTTCAAAATGGTGGCCATGAACTAGCTAACCTCTGTAATAAAGGCTTAATGGAGAATATATTTTGTATACAGGGGTTTCTGGGGTCGCTGATCACGAATCTGATATCAAAAGTTTGAATTTCCAGATTAACAAGCAAAAGAACTTCTGTAGATGGAATTTTTTAAAATAAAATTCTTAAAAATTTTACATAGTGATCACTTTATTTGAAATATAATAACACAGAAGAAAGGAATAAATGGTTTAGTGTTTCTCCTAGTGCCCAAACTCATCATACTCCTCTCCATAGACCTCATCATATTCATCATCGTCATCTGAATCATTTAAGCCTTCTGGTGGCACCTTCGGCGACATTGAAGGGGAAATTAGTAGCTCTACTACTGATTTTGGCAAAATTTTAAGTTTTTTTTTTCTAGTTTGCTTTTTCCACAAATAATTGTCTAAGGTTAGTAGGAACCTTTCCGCGAAAAAGGAATAATTTTATTTTTGATTATAAGATAAAAGATACTGCCTTAAGTCGTGTAGATACTGTCAAAGACCTAGGTATATGCATGGATTCTAAGCTATCGTTTAACATTCACATTGATTATATTTGTAAAAAAGCATCTTCAATGCTTGGATTTATAAAACGCTACGCCGAGGAATTTAATAGCGTGATTACAACTACTACGTTATATATTGCAATTGTGCGTCAAAATGTTACTCACTTGGAGTACGCAAGTCAAGTTTGGTCCCCAAGTTACAATGAGCATGTTGAACGAATTGAAAGAATCCAAAACCGTTTTGTTCGGTTTGCTCTGAGGGGCTTAAGTGGAACGGACATATTAGACCTTCCTCCTTATGAGGATCGTTTGAAACTGTTAAAAATGCAGTCTTTAAGTGAGCGAAAGAAATCTGTAGGTATCGTTTATTTACACCAACTCATAGCTGGTGTATTCGATTCTCCAGAACTCCTTTCTCACATAAATTTTAACACTAACCGTAGAGCAGTAGAAACGCTAACAACTTGATTTATTTACCATTTAGTAGAACAAATTATATGGCTACTGCTCCTCTAAATCGCATGAGTTCCTTTGTTAGCAATTGTAGCGTTTTTGATGTAAATTTGTGAAAAGGTCAACTCAAAAGTAGATAGTTGTGTAATTAGATATATGTATGCGCATGGTTAGTTGTTACGTCTTGTGTTGTACCTGAGCCCAACCCATTCATTATTGTGTAAATTTTTCCCACATTAACTTGTTTGTGGTCACTTGTATCCATAGCATTGATATTTTTCAGATGGGTTAATGCTGTGGAAGTGCGAAAAAGCTATAGTAGCTGAACTCTATTGTTATTGCATGTTATATTAACCTATTAAGTATATCTCGATTCGATTCCTCCCGGCTACATTTGCGCGAAAAGCGTTCTCTATAGCTTTTGAAACCCTTGTTTCGAGCTTCTTGGGCTTCTTCTGAAAGTTGACCAATCGGCAATAGAGCATGCGAAATGATTTCTGGCCCATGTTTAAAAAACTTATGCACGGTAGGAGGCATGTAAAACCACTGATATTTCTTAACAAAAATTCAAGCAGTATTATATGAAAATTCTCTGAATTTTTCAACATCTATTTCATGACCACAAGATACGGCAATTAAGATTGTGTGCATACTGTGTGTTGATATTAAGGCGTTTTCAAAAAATCTTCTGTGTTGCCATCATTAGAATTGCCGAATCCCGGTTTTGGTTTGTCTATAATAAGTTTGTTCATAAATTCCGTTTGAATTCGACTCTGTTTTCATCAACTATTTTTTTATCGAAATCGGATCTAGCTTGCCATTTTTTATTGGTAATTTATACGACAAATGAATAAGAGCTTCAAAAAAACGAATTCAACCATGCAGTATAGATAGTCCGAACTGCAATGTATCTGTTTTGACCTCATGCGCGATTCGTGAATAACATAATTTTTTAAAATTTGTCATGACTTAAAGTGACAACAACATCTTTTGAAGCAAAATTAAACGCTCAACAGTATGATTAAGAAGAGCTTGCAGACTTATTTGATATGCTGTTTCAGACACTCGTATTGCACTGCTGTTTGGATAACAGTCGTTTTACGCTAGTTGGACGATTGTGTAAGAAGGAAACTTATCCGGAGCAGCATTTCTTATCACATTATACTGACTGCGAGTTAGTTTTGCTTACCTTACCAACACTATTAGCGTGGATTCTGCACTAAGTTGCTTCGCCTGTTCCTGTGTCTCTAAATTTCCCTTATATTTTGTCACTCTTGATGTGGACGAAGTAGAATCTTTCACTATTTTTGATGCTTTTATTTGCCCAGAAGCTCGTAAACTCATTTGAGTGGCATAGCTTATCATAGACAGTGATGTGTTATCACGTAATGGCTGACATTCTTTTTTTGTTTTCGTTTTTGTAGAGCATTCATCAAATTCCATTCCGTTCCGGCCTCTCTTAGTTGTTGAGTGATTTACAAATGAAATTGAAGAATCTACTTGAATCATCGAGTCTTCGTATTCAAATCTTTCATATCAAGGGGGCTCGTACGCTTTATTTTTTCTTTCAAATTATTAATTTTTTTCATTTAATTGCAAAGAGTCTGCATTTTGAATAATATCGTAAAGGCTCCGGCGAGAAAAAAATGCTGTTTTGGGGCTTATTCCTAAAAATTTTAAAAAAGGAACTATAAGAAACTAAAAGTTTGAAGTATTTTTATAACACCAGTTACCCAATTGCACAGTTTTATATAACTTTTAATTCGTTTTACGTTTTGCACAAACATAACAAATAACAAATGTCAGTTCAATATTTAAAATGTAAATATGTACATCATACAAACCGCTGCTATTAAACAAAAATCAACACACAACAAAAATTCAGTTCAACAATAACAAAAATAACAATCGTAACAACGAAAACGATGACAAAATAAATTAAAGACAAGAGCAAAAACAATCGTAAGAGTCAACTCTTACAAAAACAATCGTAAGAGTCATTATTTCCACAATTTATTTAATAACTGATGCGTAAACATGCCCAACTTTTTATTCTTGAATATGGATGCTCACATATTCTTGTTTAATACATTTTTTACACTTTTACTTAATATTGTCTTATTACCATTTAAAACTCCACATATATTTCGAAAGTATTGCAAATTTAGACATATGTAAAAAAAAAATTATATACTTCTACACATTTTTTTTAACCACTTTTTTTTAAATCACGTTCAATACCTGAAGTTGAACGTTCCATAATAAAATTATAACTTTTAGCGTACAAAAAAAAAGATACTGATCTTTAAACTATGCCGATTTTCATTACATTTCATTTTTTTTTTTTGCCGATTGACATTTTAAGTAGTGATGTAGAATTTTATACTCTTAAATCGAGTACTAATTTTTTTTTCAAAAAAAAAGTTTTATCGTTTCAATTAATCTCCATTTTTTTTCGATTTCAACCCTCTGTGCGACGTCAAACTATTCCTTCCTCTTAAAAATGCTAATGCTGCCGTTCTCTTGTAAACTGACATAGACCATCTTTATAGCTGGTGCAACGTGAATCGTATGAATCTTATCATGAAGAAATGCAAGCACATGACCTTCACTCGAAAATCTCCTGTAACATGTATTTATAAAAATTGTGACCATACATTAGAGTCTTTAGATATCTTTCATGATCTTGGAGTAACTATGGATACTAAACTTCGCTTCCATACTCATATTTATAAAATTATAAATCAGGAAAATAGTACTTTTCTCTTTAGGTTTTATGAAACGATGGGTAAAAGAGTTTAATGATCCCTATATAACAAAAAACCTTATTCACCTCTCTAGTTCGAACTATTTTAGAGTATGTAACTATTAACTATTTAGTAGTAACTATTTAGAGTATTTTAGAATATGCTTCAATTGCTCGGTGTCCTCGATATAGTTGTTACATTGACGACATAGAATCAGTTCTGAAAAAGTTTCTTTTGTTCTGCTTAAGCCATCTTTACTGCAATTTTAATTATCACCTCCCACCTTATGAATATCGGCTGCATATTTTAAATCTCCTGTCTTTAAATAATCGGAGAATTATGCTAAATGCTACTTGGGTGTTTAAACTTTACATGGATATGTAGACAGCCAATATCTACTGAGCAAAATTTACTTTAATATTCCTCTCCGACCTAAAAGATCTTTTAAGTTACTTTACATGAACTTTTGTAGAACTAATTACTTGCAAAACGAACCACTCAGAAGCGCTTGTGGGGACTTTCATTTTTTTTCAGATGCAATTTCTTTTAATGAATCCGTTTACTCAATTAAACATAATATTTTAGATTATCTACAGTAACGCCACTAATCTGGATCATGCTTTCCAACGATACTTCATATTTTCCTATGATGTTTTACAATCAAGCTGTGTAGTTTAATATGATTGTTCAGAGCGAGACCACGTCCGTCTCACCTGGCATATGCCTGTGCTTGACGCTGTACGTCTAGCTTTGCATGTGTGAGCTGTGTTCTAATCCATATTTATAAAGACTAGTATCGCGTGTGGCCGAAATACGATCATATCAAAATCGATTCATCTTTTGTTTTTTTTTTGAAGCGAAGCTTTTTACTCCTCGTTCTGTGATTTGCTTGGTGTGAAATCTGAAAAATTTTCGACAGATTTTTTTCTTGGAAATTTGATGGTTTCTTTGTTTATAGTGCTTGTTACAACAAGAAAATTGATACTTTAATATTAAATACTAAAAATATTGTTGCCTGCCCGTGGGGATCGAGAACCCATTTCAGTTGATCTCGTCTACTTGTCGGTATCGGTGTTGCTTTTTTAGTGTGTGTTGTAATAGTAATTATATAGTGGAAAATTTAAAATTTTGTTAAATCGTTTGTATTAAAAACTATTAAGAATTTATTTATGTGTTTTTAAAAGAAAAAAAATTAATTTTGTGTAGTGTTCTTTTAGTGATTACATAATTTATGTTATTAATATAGAACAGTTTTTGTTGGACTTCACACAATCTAGTGTTTGTATGCCTAATTTTTTCTATTCCTCTTTGTGCGGTGTTTGTTTATCTGTTGTGCAGTGAGAGTCTCTAGTGTTGTTATTGTGCTTAACACTTTGTGTACGCTGCATTTAACTGTGCCAACCCTAAAAGCACATTTTACATTTAAAAACGCTCACAAAATAGTTTAAATTTTTTTCCAATGGATTATTTTTCCATTGATAATATTGCTGCTTGTTCTCTGAACGAGCAATGCAAACGCCAGAATATTCTGTACCCTATGTTCAGCTGTTCTGGCCCATGTGAGCGAATGTTCCATGCTTCTTGTGCTGGTATTTCTAAATCGTGCCTTGACGATTTAATGTCTGGTCTGGTTTAAATCTGGTCTTCGCTGGTATTGTGCTTCGTGCAGGGCCCTTTCCCCGGATGAACTCTATTCTAAAATAAAGCTTTTTGGGGAAAGCCTTAACTTATTAAATAATAACTTCAGAGAAATTGTTTCATTTTTTAGCGAAGTTAGTGCCGCACCCACTACCAGCGTTTCTGATGAAATTACTGTTCAGGATAACATTTCGGTTCCTTCGTCCATGACTGCATCTTTCGGAATTTTGTCAGTTTCATCAGAAAAAGACCTTAAAAGCTCCAAAAGACAGAGGAAAAACAAAAACAAAAATAAGCATCGGAAGGCGTCCTCCAGACCTTCCAAGGCAGAGCAGCCCCCACCAATGCCATCAGAAAATAATAATACGGTGATTTCTCATACACCATCTTCTATTCCTCCATTGACTAGTAGCCCAAATACGATTTCAACTACGCCTAACAATCATTTGACTTTAAGAGCAGTTTCGAGGATCCGAAATGTTTTCATTTCACGTCTTCAGCCCGACACATCAATAGAAAATATATTGACGTTTGTCAGACAATCCAAGTTAGTGAACTCAAATGCATTCTGTTCATGCAAGAAAATTGGTAATAAGCCTTCCCATGCTTCTTTTATTCTAACAGTTGCAGCCGAAGATTTTACAACTGTTCTTAAATCTAATTTGTGGGCCGATAATATTCTTGTTACTGAGTTCAAGCCAAAAAATATGTCTAAAAGGGTAACTCAAGCCGCCCGCCAGACTCAAAAAAACTAAATAGGCTGTCCCTTTACTATCAAAATGTAAGGGGACTACGTTCTAAGACGCAGAGCTTATTTCTATCAACTCAAAATTGCTCTGAGGATATTATCGCGTTAACAGAAACGTGGCTGAACGGAAGCATTACTGATTTGGAATTGTTTGACAATAGTTTTCAAGTTTTTAGAAAAGACAGATACACTGACAATATTTCTTCTGTCGGTGGTGGTGTCCTTTTGGCTGTGAGGAACTGCTTTGTCAGTTTTATTGTTGACATTCCCTGCTCTTCTAATATTGAACTAATTTGCGTTAAAGTTATACATTGTAACTCTAATGTATATGTTATTAATGCATATGTTCCTCCTAAGAGTAGTGTAGAGGTCTATGCAAGCCTTGCCGAGTGCATAGATTACATAATTGATTTACTTGACGTTAATGACGACATTTTATTACTGGGCGATTTTAATCTACCTGATTTAAAATGGCATTCTTCTGACGATGATACGTACTATTGTGCATCTAATTCGAAGACCCGCCAAGAACATATATTTGTTGATAATATATGTTCAGACTTACAACAAGTGAGTTGTATTTATAATAGTCTTGAAAGACTTCTTGACCTAGTCTTAACTACAGACAGTAACAATGTTGTTGTTAAGAGGGCCTTTCATGCTCTAACTACTGTTGATGAATATCATCCACCATTGAGTATTTGGTACAAATCCGACAGAGCAAATATAGTAAATTCTAATTCAGCAGATAAGCTTTATGAATTCAATTTTAAAAAAAGCTGACTTTTTGAAGTTGAATCAGTTGCTTCATGGTAAACTTTATGCAATTTTAGAATATATAAAAGGAAAATGCCTTGATGACTCCATACATTTTTTTTATATGGAACTCTTTACTGTGTTTTCTCAGTCAGTACCTTATAGTCTCAAATTTGCGAGGAATTCTGCGTACCCGTGGTACACAAAGGACTTAAAGACTCTTCGCAACAACAGGAATAGGGCATGGTAGAAATACGTCAGTAGCTTAGGCTCAAACGACCTAGAAACTTACAAACGTTTGTTTCTGGAATTTGAAAATCGCTCAGCCACATTATATCACGAATATTTGGATAATGTTAAGCTGAGAATATTGACAGATCCAAAGAAATTTTGGGGATTCGTAAACACAAAGAAGAAATCTGATGGATTTCCTTCTTCATTTAGAACTCCTGAGGGATTTACTGACAATCCCGTCAAAATTTGTGGCCTATTCGCCAATCTTTTTAAAGAATCATTCTGTTCAGATTCTTTTACTCCTGATGGAGAGTACTTTGAATATATGAATTCCAAGCCCAGAGTATCTTTGGAACATATATCCTTCACTCCAGAGGATATTTTAATGTATATTAGATCGATCGATGAGGAGTTTGGTGCTGGACCTGACGGTGTTCCTGCCGCAGTGTTAACACAATGCGGTTCCGTTTTGAGTCAACCACTTTCTTTATTATTCAATAAATCTATTAACGAAAGTTATTTTCCACTTTTTTGAAAAAAATCATTTATAAGTCCTATTTTTAAAAAGGGTTGCAGGAACGATGTCAGTAACTATAGGCCTATCGCTAAGCTCTCATCGATTCCAAAACTTTTTGAGTGGATGGAAGTCATAACAACTCGTCAGCATAGTTTTGTGAATGGCAGATCCACTGTATCTAATCTTCTCGATTTTACAACATTCTGCTTAAATTCTATTGATTCTGGTAACCAGGTCGATTGTGTTTACACTGACTTTAGTAAGGCATTTGATAAGCTACCACACAATCTAATCTTATTTAAACTTCGAGTTAATGGGATTTCCACAATATTTTGTGAACTGGATTAAATCGTATTTGGTGGAGCGATCTTATCAAATACGTTTTCGAGGCGCATTGTCTTCTGAATTTATTGCTGGATCAGGTGTTCCTCAGGGTAGTCACCTTGGTCCTCTTCTGTTTATTTTAGCTATCAATGATGTAACTCATGTCATTGAACACTCTCATCTGCTTATTTATGCCGATGATATGAAAATATACAGAACGATTAATTCTAGAGATTATTTAGATGTACTCCAGTCTGATCTAAAATCCTTTGAAGTTTGGTGTTCTAAAAAAAAAAAAAAATAATATGTTTTAAACCCATGTCCTCTTAAACGAGAGTCCAATGCACTATCCACTAGGCCACAAAGACTTGTTAGAAGTAGTTCTTAATTCAATGCTAATTATAACAGAAGCTATGCTTTAGTAGATCGTCACCATTTATCAATAAATAGAGGATTGTGTATTTGCTATGCTACAACTATCAAAAATTTGCTTTTATTTGCCACAAGGTGTCTCCAGCATCGGTTTGTTTGTATTGTGAATGCGTTTGTGGCGCTGTTGGCATAGAGTATAAATTATTTACAATTTAATAATTTACTTTATTTAATTTTATTTATTTATTTATAATAATTTACACTCTATGCTGTTGGTACGAAGAAAATTAGCAATGCCCACAAGTGCGTTTTTAAGTGTCAAAAAAATTGATATCAATAAATATGGAACTAACAAACGCATGCATGAGTCAGTGCAGTCAAGTTCACAACCATGTGTGGAGAGTTAAAATGGAGAGTCGCTGGCATTGTATGCCCGTATATGTAATTGGCGTGGAAATTTGACATTCAACAATAAAAAAATAAGCAGTAAATATGTTTTCTGTATATATGTAATTTATTTTAAATTTTTGAATTTAAAAGTTAATTTATTAAAAAGAAAAAATTATTAAGCTATCAAATCTATGTAACTGCGAAAAGCTTCGCTTCTCTCGTGTGTCCAACGACGCACTTGTTTTTTTTTTGCCGGACGCAACAACCCATAAATACAAAAAATAGAATAGAACCTGAACAAAAGAATAGAACAAAATAAAAAATTATAAATATCTTTGCATGTATTATATAAACCAAACAGTACGGTAACAGTTTTTTTTTTACGCTGAAGCGGTGGCAAGTTCATTCCATTTTTTTTTTTTTTGACTGAGATAGAAATTAAGAAAAAGCAACAACAACAATAATGATACACAGCTCTTTTGAAGGGTCTGCGTCACTATTGCATTCTACTCTTGTCCTTATATGCTACAGCAGCGACTTTCCACACAGCTGTGTTGTTATGCATTTTATTGTTTCTTATTGTCCTATTAGGAAAAAAGGTTTTTAGGTGTGCTTAGTTTTATTTAACTTAATGACAACATATTCAAATAAAAATTATATTGTGCACATCTACTCAAAAATACCTTTCCATCGACATAAGATTTATGTGGATATGTTGAAGTTAACATAGGTAAAGAGGGATCACAAACTTTTTGTTTGCGTATTAATATTTAGATTTACATGCTATAGATAGATTTTGATTATCCAGAGCAAGACCTCGTTTGTCTTGCCTAGCACATGTATGAGCTCGTCCCCGTCCGTCTAGCCTGGCATATGTGAGCACCGCTCTTATCAATCGTTCTATTTACTACTAAGAAGCTATTCGGACTATAACTGTATATACTTGAAAGCCTGACAGTTATACTTTTTTATAAAAATTTAATTGTACATAAATATATAAATATATATTTTTACTCTACACTAACAAAATATACAGAGATGCATTTACTACGCTTGTGTAAATATGCAACACTTAAAACCCATAGTTTATATTTACTACACATATGCAATACTGAACTCTAAGCTGACAGCTGATTGTAAAAAAAAAATAAAGTTGCTAAAAACAAAGATATGAAAAATAAGTAAATAAAAAACGAATTAAACAGGAGAAACCCAATAAAAAATTTATTAAAGAATCAGTGAGTAATTAGCTATTAATTCCATACTTTGCAATAAGTATTACAAAGTAAACCGAAAAATTGTGAATTGCCCTATTGTATTAATTTTGTCTAATATAAATTGGTATAAAGCCTAAAGTGCTTAGCATTCAAATAAATAAAATTTACTGAGTCAAATGCTTTAGAAAAACCGAGCATGCAGAGTAGTGTAATTAAGCCTTCATCATAAGGTATTCGGATATCGTCTATAACAATTTATTAGAGCAATACCTGTTTGTATTGCCTAGTGATTAAAACTGAAGTATTCCGTGCCGCCCTTTAGTTTTCCCATTTTTTTGTTGTAGGATTATTCTTCCAGATCATGTGCAGTCTATTTCGTTTTTTTATAGAGTTTTGGACACCTAAAGTGTACCAGGGACATGGAACATTTTTAATAACAACAGTCCTAGTAGGAACATGTCTTGCAAAGAAGTTGTTAAGTTTGTTTGAAAAGGAAGCTACTTTTTTATCGGCACTCGCGCAGAACCAGATTTCGTTCCAGCAGGTGAAGCATGCATTGTAGACGCAAGATAAAAATATGTTAGTGTTGGTATCTGACAGTAGATTATTCACAGTAGATATTCTCAGTAGATTATTCACAACTAGGGCTTTCAAACTATTGCAACAGTAGATGGCAATCCCACCTCCTCTTCTATTCCGCATATCATGTCTAAATAGAATGTAGTTATTTATTGCATAGGCCGAATCATTGACTTTAGATTCTAGTCTCAGATATTATATCAATACTAGCTTTTATTTATCCCCTAAAAGAGGGCGTAGCTTTAGTGAAGCCATGCTTTTATAGTAAATTCGTACCGAGTTTCATTGATGTGTGACTTATTTCGAAAGCTATACCGAAAAGTTTGGGTGCTGAAAAAGTACCACACCCCTCGTCCAACGCCAATAAAATGTTACCAGTGGAACGGCATGTGTAAATTGAGGCCGAATACACAATTCCGAGGCTGTACGACCCACAATTCCAAAACTGTTCGATATCGAAAATTTTAGGTGCCTTTCACGATCGGCACCAGACTTCACTGGAACCCTCTCAAGGCTTTGGTATAAAAATTGGCTAAGCGGTTTTGCAGTCTTTACGTGATATACACATATACCCATTACGTATATACATTAAGTCGCCTCACGCTATTTAGAAAAAAAAAGTTGTTCGATCCGGTTCTTCAAAATAATCCATTACTTAGTTACGATGATACCCAAAATATTTCGACTAAAAATATTGGCTGGTATGGTAGTTAAAAAAAAACAAACGGTTAGAAATAAGAGTAATGAAAAAGTTTTTCTGCATCAGAAAATCTAAAATTTTTTCCGTTGGACCAAAGATAATGCGGATTTTTATGGAATGTTTTAACTTTTTTCATATTATTTTCACTAAAATTCAAATAAATTTTTTTCCCATACTACTTTTAGTCAAATAAATTATAAAATGTAAAAAATGTGTACATTTTTTTGTAATTTCATTCAATTTACTTCTTCACTTTACACTATATTTGATCATCAATAGATAATTTATTTGACACAAAGTAACGTGGCAACACAAAAAAAGAATTTAATTTGAATTTTAGTGAAAATAATATTAAAAAAAAAGTTAAAAAATTAATGAAAATCCGCATTACCTCTGGTCCGACTGTAAAAATATAAAATTTATTGGTGCAGATTGGAAGAACTTTTTCATAACTATTAAGTCTGACCGTTTGTTATTAAGAACATAAGAAGATCGGTCAAAGTCTTTTCAAGGGCTGAAATGGCCATTTCGTTTTTGTTTTTTTTTTTTATTTCAAACTATTCCAGCTCACGGATGGTTATCGCTACTGTCGAAATATTTGAGGAATCATCATAACATAAAGCGATATTTTGAGGAACCGACACCTTTTTCTTGTGAGGAGCCTTAGCATACATACATACATATTTTACTGATAGATGAGCAGAAAAAGTAGGCATGGCAACAATTAAATGTATAGTGACCGCCACTTGGTCCTATTGCACCTACATACCAAGTTTCACTATCAGAATATATACAGCTCAGAAATTACAATGATTTCTGAAAAGTCGGCGTAGATAAAGTGCGACACGCCAATTTTTTTAATGGTTCTGGCAGTAACCATATGAACTAATCTACCAAATTTTATTCTTTTACTGTAAAAAATTCTGATATATATACTTTTTATGGATTTGTGGGCGTTAAAAATGGGCGTGGAAAAATTTATATAAAAAGTGACCGCCACTTGGACCCATAGCACCTACATACCAAGTTTGACTATCAAAACGTTCACATCTCAGCAATTAAAATTATTTCTAACCGATAGCCCTTGCAAATAGTGCTTACTTAGTTATAATTTTAGGAATTAACTATAATTCATTAATAAATAAATAAATTAAATAAAATTATTTCTGAAGTCTGGGCACAGATATAGTGCTACCATGCACACTTTATGCAAAGCTGTCGAGAGTAAGCGTATGGACTTAATTACCAAATTTTAGTATTTAACGATGAGAATCGTCTGATTTATAGAAGTTCTATTGATTTGTGAGTAAAAAAAGTGGTGGCCGTGGCGTAGTGGGTAGAGTGTGTGGCCCATACTGGAGAGAACCCTGGTTCGAATCCCACCTGGCACAGAAAGTTTTTTCAATTGAATTAATTTTTCTGTTCGGCCGTCACCTCTCTGCAGAAAATGGCAAGCCTCAGAGAGTAAAAACTACCATGAAAAGCTTCTTGAGAACATAAGCCGTTCGGAGTGGGCATAAAACTTGAAGGTCCAGTTCTCAATCATTTGTATTCAAACATTCCACAACACGCACAACACAATTCATCATAAGAAGCTCGGTCAAAATCTTTTCAAGGGCTGAAATTGCCCATTTCGTTGTTTTTTTTATTTGCGGCTGGTACAAGTGGGCGTGGCAAATTTTATAAATATGTAAATATTAACTGCCACTTATCGAGTATATCGAGTGTTACTATCAAAACGTGTACAACTCAGGAATAAGCATGAATTCGAAAAAGTGGGCATAGATATGGTGTGACCACGCCCATTTTTTAACAGTTGCTGACAATGACCATATGTACTTAATTACCAAATCCTAGTCTCTACGGCAAAAGCCGTCTGATATAAAGCATTTTTATTGATTTGTGGGCGGTAAAAGTGGGCGTGACAGCATTTATATATACATAGTGACTGCCACTTGGATCCATAGCACCTGCATACTAATAGTCACTATCAACACGTGTGCAACTCAGGAATAAGCATGATTTCTGAAAAGTGGACGCAGATATAGTGTGACCACGCCCATTTTTAGTACAGTCGCCGATAGTAACCATCTGAACAAAATTACCAAATTTTAGTTTTATACGATTAAAAGCATCTGATATATAGCATTTTTTTTTTTTGATTTGTGGGCGATAGAGCCAATGTGGGTTGTATTGGAGGTACCACGCCCCCTTGTCTAATCAACACTAAACTTCACAGGAACACTCTCAGAATGTTGCTTCAGTATCCCTAAAAATTTCATAAAGATTGGTTCGGCGGTTTTGAAGTCTATACGTGATATACACACATACCTACATATCCACATATCCACATACATACATCCATTTTTAAATGTATAAGAAGAAGAAGAAGATGCATATTAAATTAATCAAGAATGAATTTTGAGAAAAGAGTTACTGTATGTTTGCTTAAATTTCGCTTTATACGCGCGGTTCGGTTCGGTTTGGTAATAATTCTTATATTTATTACATTTTAACAATAAAGTTTGTTTATTCTTATTATTGCAGGTGACAGTTTAATTTAATATTGAAAGTCTTATAAATGTATTTTACCAGCAAAAAATTTTTCCACCAATTATATTTATATATGTACATACATATCAGAGACCTGCATCAAGTACTTGAAAAATCAAGTACTTCAAAATTCACTTGGTTTGAGCTTGAAAAAACTTGAAGCGCTTGAAATTTACGGGAAAATACTTGAAAAGATTGATATGTTCGGCAAAAATCCAAATAGTTGAAATTGGGAAAGCCTGTTGCCTTGGGGGTCGCTGATTGCGATTCTGATGTCAGAATATAAAAAGTCGCTTGGATACTAGGGTGGACCGTAACAATACTTTTTTTGTGATTTTGACAGATTTTGCCCTTTTTTTGCAATCTAATTCGGATCAATTATTTGAATTCTGATGTTATGAAGATGATGTTCTGAGATTATAAAGTTCCATATCTCGAAGGGGAAGCAAAATAGGTACAATCTAACCATTTTTTGGGTGTTTACTATAGGAGGAAGCATTTTTGAGGCACACAAATAGGGGGTCTATCACTCCCCCATTTTTGAGAGGACGTTGAAGCACGTGTTTAAATGTCTACTGAAAGTCAAATTGTAAGTCATACACGTGTTTCGGTTCCTCCCTAAAAACATGTCGAATAGGGGGGTTAAAGGACCCCCTATTTGTGTGTCTCAAAAATGATTCCTCAAATAGGAACCCCCAAAAATTGGTTAGATTTTACCTATTTTGCTTCCCCTTCGAGATATGAAACAACATAAAATCGAAAGATATCGAAAAATTCTCGAAAAATCTTTGAAAAAATAGAAAAAGTGACATGCCTCGAAGAGAAGCAAAATAGGTAAAAATTAATGATTTTTTGGTGGTTTTTAAGGGGGAAAGCATTACTTAAACGCACAAAGAGAGGGGCCTATCAATCCGCCATTTTGCGCATTTTTAGGGGGGGACGTCGAAACACATCAGATTCCATTATAATTACAAAATATTTAAAAAAAAAAGCACGAAGAAAACATTTTTGAGGACCACCCTTATCAGCGACCCATATTTGGGTACACCCTTGTGCCCAACTTTTTTCTTTTATATATTAAAATTTTCATATAAACAATTTTTCTTTAAATATACTTTTCTTAAGCAAGTAAGTTGAGTTAGTTGAAAATTCACAAACAAATTCAAGCTTTTCAATCTCTATGACGCACGTTTCAAGTCTGCTGCCGCTTGTTTTTACTTCGTGTCGTAGATCACGCGTTCATAAATTCGGGCAACAAGCTGACGTCGACTTGACTAATTTCAAGTATACTTGAACTTGATTGAAAATTATCAAGTTCAAGCGCGCTTGTATTTATAAATTTAGCAAGTACTTGAAATTGCAAATGAATAGTCTTGTGCAGTTCTCTGATACATATATAATTTCATATTAAAAAATGTTTATTGAACATGTCATTTGTAATAATTGTTTTTTTCTATTATCGGCAAAGAGTTTCACAGTTTTCTGCTCTCGTTGGATTTCTAACACAGAAATCTTGTACGCATTTTGTTTTTGGTAAAAATTAAAAAAAAAAGAAAAAACAGAGCATAAGTATCCGTTCACTGGGCTGTATTGATATTTTTGGAGCTAAAACTAGCAGGAAATTTTAGTAATCAAGAGTGTAAGCAGCATTTCTGCACTCTTTTCTAAAATCTTTTGCTTTCTGCTTTGTGCGGCGTACGCAGTTATCGAAGCCGAAACCGCGTCATATGCTTGTAAAAAGCAACCCTAAGTTGTGCTTTTTAAATTAGCTTTCTCGCTCACTCATTTCCATTGTCTGCGTTCAAAGCTGAGACTGCATCTCGTGCCATTTGCGCGTTGTGAACAGCTCTTTAGCCGGGTGCATATAATTGTAGTGAGAGTAAATAAGCCGCACAGTGGAAATAAGTCATAAATTTGCAATAAAAATTTACTTAGTCTTTTTTCTTAGGAAAACTGCACTGTGGGCCGAGCACATAATTTTGCATGCATAAAATTTTTATTTTTAACTAGCGGAAAATTAAAAATAAATAAATAAAGTCAGAAAAAGTTTTCGAAAAAAAAATTT
This sequence comes from Coremacera marginata, assembly GCA_914767935.1. Classification (NCBI taxonomy): domain Eukaryota; kingdom Metazoa; phylum Arthropoda; class Insecta; order Diptera; family Sciomyzidae; genus Coremacera; species Coremacera marginata. The sequence goes on along the minus strand of OU612044.1, from coordinate 69,996,215 downwards.
TTATGAAAGAATTTTATTGGCGCTATTTTATGCTAAAGATTTATATTGCATAGTAATAAAATAAATAACATATTTTTATATCTTTTATTAGCTTTTAAGGACTTGTTTTTTATTTTATTTTTTAACTAAATTTATTGCCGTGGTGTTTTGTTGAATATTTGTGATTTTCTTAATCTTACAAATTTCTAAAAAGTTTTAAAAAATATTTGTTTTTCTTATTGCGTTTCAAATAAAATAAAAAATTTTAACACGACATAAAAAAATAATAAACAAAATAGAAAATAAAATGCCGCATTTAAAAATATTTATCCGTTTGTCCGATGCTCTCGTCGAACTCAAAGCGGACTTTAAGGTCGCCAAAAATCACGACGTCTTCTCCCTGGAAGCTCAAAGGTAAGAGCCCAGTGGAAAAAAGTAAAGGCTGGTTATGATGCCTGTTTGGATAAAATGTCCAATGACGAGGTTTCAGACCTCGAATCAATAAAAAAAAATATCGCACCTGCTACCAATCATATATACGGGTAGCATTGAAAATTTCGAAGCTCTCTCAGAGTAAGCCCTCAAAGCAAATAATTGCTTCAAAACCAGCGCCGACAATTTGTCACAGCATGCGTGTGCCACCTTGCGATACTGAGGTTTTCAGTGGTGATTACCTCTCATGGCCGTCCTTTAGGGACATGTTTACGGCCAGCAAAAGAGATTGTACGAAAATCTAAATTAACCTATGAAGGTTTTGCTCAAGCTTGGCAAGATTTGTCTGACCGATACGAAAATAAACGTATCATGGTCAACAGCCAGCTTGAGACTTTATTTAACCTACCCCAGGTGCCAAAACAATCTGGCACAGAACTTAAAAAGCTTCAGAGAGATATCAATGGCTGTCTTTTTACTCTAAAAATGCACACAATGATATCAATCAATAACAGGAATGCAATCTTCATTTATCTTTGCTCTACAAGATTGCCAGAGGTCACGCTTCCCCTTATGGGAGCAGTCCATTTCGAATAAAAATAAAATTCCAAAATGAACAAATCTCGATTATTTCCTCTCAAGTCTGTTTCAAACTCTTGAAACCGCCTCTGATATTCGCAGCTCTAGCGGCGGAATTCCCAGATAAAATTTCAGTTTCTACCTCCTTCAACTCAAAATCAAACCAGAACAATTTATTTGGTAAAAAGGTAAATAATTACCAATGTAGTGTCATAGCACAGCGAGCTTACGGTGCGCTACATAGTAATAACAATAGATGTTTTGTGTTTCGTTTTCTTTTCTTTCATTCATTATTTTTGTCACTTTGAATGACTACATTTCGTCATAACCAAATGTCAATGCGCTCACTGGCCAGCTAACCTAATTAGCAGCTCAAAGTACAAGCCCAAGTGCAAGCGCAGCACAAATTCTCAAATACCAATCGATGAATCAATGAGGAAGCGAAACAAATGTGGAATGAAATTTTAAACTGCAAAACTTAAGTAACAATGAAATAATGGGGAAACAATAATAATGGGGGGGATTTACAAAACTTAAGTAAAAATGAATAATGGGATGAAATTATTTTTCCTGAGTAAACTTAACCCGAAAGCATAAAGACAATACAATTACATGTCGATCCTGCAGATTTGATCCTACAAATCTTAAACTCTCATAGCATGTCAGATCAGGAGGCGATCAACAGAATCTTCGGAAAGTGGGAAAAATACGCTTTGCACGAAGAATACACACCAGAGCCCGTGGCAACCAAAACAGAGGCTGTACCAACATACACACCGACACCTTAAAGGTCCTAAAAGGATCACAATAGAAGACTACAAAAACAGAAATAAACAGCAAAAACAGACGATCGCGCAATACAGAAGCGGACAAACTGCCGAACATAAACCTGCGAAAAGACCCAGAGGAGGCCAAAGAGTGATAGCTAGACGTCGCGTTGCAGAGATTCATAACATCCTACCGCTGGTAACGGACTCGTTACAAAAAAGGACACTAATTAATAAAATACAAAAGGAAAAATTAAACTACGGTATCTATGGGTTGGTTCAGCAACAACCAAGAGGTCGTCACCAATACCAACAACAACAACATTGAAAGCAGTAATTCTTTTTATTTTTTTTTGTTACTATACTCAGCGCAATATTCATGATTGCAACAATTTTATACATAGTAAATAGATGCTATAAAAATTATGTTAAGAAACAAATGTTGCGAAATATCAACAACTCTGTGTAAAAAAAAAAAATGTTTTTAATTATTAAATATTCATAATAAATACAAAAATAGAATAATTAACTACTATTTTATTATACAATTTTTATATTTTTACATAAATTTTGACTAGGAAAAAATATAGAGAATGCAAATAAATATTTAAGTACTTACTTTTTATATACGAGAATGATAAGGTTTGGTACAGACAGTTTCTACCAAGGATGCTTTTGGTCCACTATTTGACAAACATTGTGAAAATTGTCAACAAAAAATCATAGATATAGGAAAAATTAAATATATGTCACATAAAAACAAAGCATGGCATCGTCAATGCTTCAAATGCAAACATTGCAATATAAATTTAATAAAAACAGGATTCGTAGAATATGAACCAAATTTATTGTGTAAAAAATGTACTTAAAGAATCTATGATATATTGTAAGCAAAAAAAAAATAAATAAAAAAAAAAAATATATAATAAAACGTTACCAAAATGTGAATATAACTTGCCTTCCATAGATACAAATGGAAATAGATGTAGCAAAAAAAATATTGAAAAGGTAAAAAAGTATCCAGGTAGAGAATATACCAAGAAATATATCGATGCAATAAAAAATAAAATAGATGAACTAAGACATTCAATAATTAAGACAAATAACCCTAAAGGACAATTACACTTAGAACATCTCGAGGATTAGATACAACAACAATACCATAAATATAATACTAGTGCTTCGTCGAATCGACCATCCAGGGTTAACGGAGCTGGATGATGTGTTGCTGAACGTCATCCTGCAAAGTCTCATCAAAAAAATTGCTATAAAGTCAGTGTCTTATGATGTTAGCAGTTTTCCAAAGACGTTAAAAGATGGATAAATCGATATTATACTATTAACCGCACTTCGGTATAATCTGGTTAAGTTATTACTTAGAAAAGCTAACTAACGGCGAGCGAGCGTGCAAGAAAACACGTCTATTCGCTGCTAAACATACTCGTTTAGCAGATTATACCTTTTTAAAAAACTACGTTGCAATGTTGTCAATAGAACATATAATTTAATAAAACCGAAATATTCATGTCAAGCGAAATATTCATGCCAACATTTTCTTTTTCATCAATTACTGTGTTTACATGTAGAGTTAACTCGGGGATAAGGTTTTCGTTGAGTTAAAAACATGGCGACGCTAACTCGATGCTGTTTACATGCAAAACATCGAGTTGAGTTAGACTTGTCAAATTTACTTGCTTGTAGTTTTTCCTGCTCCACTACAATTGTTTACTTTTTCGGCGGTAATGTAGTTTTTTCAGATTCTTCCATTTGTTTTCAATATTTATTGCATTTTTATCATGTATATTTCTTTTTTTAAATTCACTTTCAACAATTTTGTATATATCACTTCGTCTATACTTTTTTCCGACCATTATATCTAATATTTTCTTATCTTTCAATATTTCTATTAAAAGCAAGGTGTCGTGAGCACTCCAAAAAACTCTTCCAGTCGCCATTTCTTTAGTAATAAATGCCATAATGCATTTTGACAGATAGAACTCAGCTAGATCCAGCAAGTTTCGTGGAGCTTAATTGTATTTAACGAAACTCAACTAAACTCTCGTTTATATGCAGGGTTAACTACGAGTTAACCCTTGAAAATATTCTTTTGCAAGCAATCGGCACCACACACACATATCGATTTCTTTAACATTTTCTCATAATTTTCAGATGTTGAAGCTACATTTTGCTCATTTCGCCGAAGTTAACGGTTTGAAATATGCACACAAAATTCCTTCTGTCTGTAAAGTTTTTACAAATCGACGAATGAATTCAAAAATTATTTATATCAACTCCCGAGTAAAGCCGGATATTCAGCTAGTTAAGAATAAATTTGGACAACATTTATTTTAATTATTTAGATTTTAGATTTAGATATCAAACGTTTTTCTTCAAAATCAGAGAAAGAATTGTTTAACTCATTACTGCCTTACGGGTATTTAAATACTCAAGAAAGTGTTGACAAATAAAAAATTCTAGCTTGAGCTATGTGAGAGAGATTGCGGTAATTTTTTTTTTAATAATAATGAGAAAGAATGGGTCTAAAAAAAATTGAACTTTCCGTGGTTTACCTTTAGTTTGACAGGTGAAAATCTAAGTTTTTTTTTGTTGAAAATTACTCAGGAAAAGTGCTGCCAAAAATAGGAAAATGGAAAAAACGGAAAACGCCAGATAAACTTAAGTGTCTTCAATGGAAGTAAAAAAACCGACAGCGATTTTTCGACATTCCTGGAAACCTTACCTGCAATATCACCGATGGCATATCTCAGGTGTGTGCTCAGGTAGATTTTTTTTATTTTTTTTATTTTTTCTATCAACTTCCATGTTCCCCCGGGCACATATCACAGAACTGCATCAAAATCGTACGAACCGATCTATAGGCAGGCTGCAATGGGTTAAACAAAAAAAATTACAACACTTTTTTAAATTGGAAAAAAATTGTAGATCAAAAATTTTTCTTCAAAATAAAAAGAAAAGCTTTTGAACAAAATAAAGTGGTTTAGCAGCGACAATTAGAGATACAAAATTTTTCTACAAAATCAGTATAAAAATGTTTGAATGAAATAATAAGGGTATTCACTTCACTACTTAAATTTCAGAAATCAGAAATTTCTGACGAGTTGAAGTGAGCGACCGTTTTAAATGTTTCGTTTTTTTTCACATGCATCCGTCAACCTTAAAATCGCCATCGCTTCATTTCGTTAGTCATGCGATGCATGTCAGCAGACAAAGAGTCTCCTTGTCGCATGTACATATACCATATATGTACTTTATACTTTAAGAATTTTTATAAGCGGCCATCAAATATAATATAAATCAAATATAAATCAATTAAAATTGAATGCAATTTCGTTCTAAATAGCAGGCATTTCATTCTTAAAGAAATTATTGATATTTACAATGACTCACACTCATTAAACAGAATCGTTTATGATTACTGAACACATCTTCTCTTCGCAAATTTAAGACGACTATTTTTCATCAACTCAATAGATGATTAAATTTAAGCAAACTTCGGAAAACCAAAACAACAACAATTGCACTGAAGTTTTCGTAAATTTCAGCATTTCTGAAATTTCAGCGTTGAAGAGAATACCATTAATGTAAATTTCAATAAATTTAGTAATATAAACAAACGCAGCATACCTACAAATAAAACACGTACATGCACATAGTGGCTGTATTTCTTTATTAATTTTCTTTATTCATTCTTCATTATCCGGAACATCCCTTTTTCTGTTTCTTTATTCATACGGCATATTCCGAACGCGTTATTTTTGTGCCGTCAACTGAGGTAGAAAAAAAAAGAATATTCCTTCTGTTTGAGGTTATATCCAATATTGCTATTCAATTGAAGGCAAAATGGCATTAAATTAAATTGGTAAATTTTTAAAGCTTTTAAATAAATTTATTTCGTATATAAATTGAATATATACGAAACATAAATCATACAAATTTGTGTTCACAAAAAAAGAAAAAAAATCCGGCAACCGTTGATGCCACTAGCATTAGCTTGCTGGTTATCAACAACACAAACTTGTTCTTTCTTTTCTAATGTTATTTGTTTATTCATTCTGTTCTGGATAAACAACAGCCTATTCTATTTGTTCCATTCTTTATCCGGAATGAATAAATACAGCCAGTGTCGAACAGATTTCTTTGAGAAAATAGGAAGCGTCACAATTGTCGTAAAACTTGTTTTCATGTACTCATTAAAATTTTATTCTCGCACGGCCTCGAAATTAATATTTTTTCGAAGTTTCCAAGTTCTATAACTTCTTTAGCACATCACTCTTTTTTCTTTCTATCACTTTTTTTAGCAACTACAAAATTATATATTAAAAAATGTTCTTCAAAATCGGAGACAAAATGTTTGAACACGAGAAAAATTCTATAATTTCTTTAGCTAGCTCAGCTAAAAATTTAACAATCAAAAATTTTCCTTCCAAATCGGTGAAAAAAAAATCTATGAAAAAGAAGAACTTTTCCATCATTTCTTCAGCATCCAAAAATTTATAAATCAAAAATTTTTCTTCAAAATCGGAGAAAAAATATTTAAACAAGGAAAAAAATGCAAAAGTTTTTTACTTACATCCTTAGGTGGCTCTTACAACCGTAAGTCGGCTTTCGGCTGGTGTAAGAAATTGTGCCAGCCATTTCTGTTTTGCGCTTCCTGGCGCCAGTTGGAAGCTCCAAGTTACGTCAGGTTGTCCTCCACTTGGTCTTTTCAACGGAGATGCGGTCGTCCTCTTCTGCGTTGACCGCCGCTGGGTACCGAATCGAATTTTTTCTTCACTGCAGCGTCATCTTCCATTCGCTCAACATGACCTAGCTCACGAAGCCGCTCGACTTTTATGCGCTTTTCTATGTAGATGTCGGCGAATAGCTCATACAGCTCTCGTTCCATCGTATTTGGTACTCGCCATTGACGTAGATTGGTCCATAGATTTTACGAAGGATCTTTCTCTCGAATGCTCCTAAAGTCTTTTCATCAGAGCTGCTCAACGTCCAGTTTTGTGCAACAGGACGGGCATGATTAGTGACTTATAGAGCGTGACTTTTGTTCGTCGAGAGAGGGCTCTGATTCTCAATTGTCTACTGAGCCCAAAGTAACACCTGTTGGCAAGAGTTATCTTTCGTTTCATCTCTCTACTGATATCGTTGGAGGAGTTTATGCTTGATCCGAGGTAGATGAAGTCCTTCACAATCTCGAAGGAGGTCCTGTCAACAGTGGCGTGGGTGCCAATACGCTGGGACTGTTTGTTTGTGACACCAGATATTTCGTCTTATCTACGTTCACTGCAAGATCCATGCGATTCGATTTTTTTTATAATTTGGAGAATGCTGCACTGATTTTGCGTGTGTTATGGTCAATGATATCAATATCAACAGCATACGCTAGCAGCATAACACTCTTATAGAATACGGTACCGCTTTGTCTCAGATCAGCAGTTCGAATGATTATCTCGATAATTAGGTTACAAAAGTCGCACGATAAGGAATCACTTTGTCTGAAACCTCGTTTCATCCTGCATAGATGGATTATTTTGTAGGTATACCAAATTTGGACATAGTGGAGTTTAGGTGATTGCTTATTACACTGTTGAAGGCGGCTTTGTAATCGTTAAAAAGATGATGGGTGTCGATTTTTTTCTATAGGGTCTTTTCCAAGATTTATCGTAGCGTAAATATCTGGTCGGGGGTAGATTTTCCAGGTCTGAAGCCACACTGATAAGGTCCAATCAGTTGGTTAACCATGGGCTTCAGTCGTTCACATAATTCGCTCGACAGGACCTTATATGCGATATTAAGAAGGCTTACCCCACGGTAGTTGGCGCAAATGGTGGGATCGTATTTCTTGTGGATTGGGCAGAGTACACCAAAGATCCCATCGTTTGGAATGTATTTTTCCCATATTCTGCCTAGAAGCTCGTGAGTGCATTTAAACAGAGCTTTGCCTCCGATCTTGAACAGCTCAGCAGGTGAACCATCGGCTCCCACGGCTTTGTTGTTCTTAGTTTGTGTTATGGCTGTCAAGATTTTATTATAGTCGGGCAGCGGAACTTCAACGCTGTCACCCATTAGTGCGGTTTACGGGATATCATCTATATTGGCGGGATTGTTATCATCATCGCCATTCAGAAGACTTTAGAAGTGTTCCTTCCATAGCGTCAGTGTACTCTGGATATCTGTCACTAGATTTCCGTTCTAAAACCATTGGCCAGGCATCTTATATTTTCGAAGAATTTTCAGACTTCGTTCCTGTCGCCATACATATCAATCTTCTTGCACTCGAGCTTTTCTGCCTCCTTTTTTTCCGCCTGAAAAGATGTCTCTCGTTCATCCTCTTCTCTCTGTATCGCTCCTTAGCAGCACGCGTTACAACCTACTGCACGGTAGCTTTGTAGGCGGCGTTTTTCTCTGCAGTGGCGTCGCGACACCCTTGGTCGTGACACTGGTTTCGGCGGCGGCAGCAGAAGCCAATAACCTCTTCTGCAGCTGCACGCATAGAGTAAGAGATGTGTGCCCACTGCGCGCTCAGAGGAGTGTTGTCTTGAAGCAGGAATAAGAGCCGAGTGTTGAAGGCTTCGGCTGTCCGTTTTGATTGCAGCTTTTCGACGTCTAGCTTTCTCTGTGTAGGGTTGCTCGCATTCTTTGCAGCGCACAAAAGTGTACGGATCTTAGCTGCGACAAGATAAAAACCCGAATAGAGATGAGCTTAATAGCGACTTTTTGGTCGCTGGTTACATGGTAACAGCGACTTTTAAGTAACTGTTACTCTTAACAGCGTCCAAGTCGACAGCGACAACAATGTAAAGCCAATGACTTTACATTGGAGACATGCTTGTTTATCTAATATTTGCCACTTCAAAAAAATATTTTCAGCACATTTTATTAATTTTCTTATTATCAGATCAAAATTATTCAAACTATTTATTTTCTTCCACTACTCAAAAAAAAAAAAGCTATTTTCAACCAAATAGCGAACAATGACCAAACAGCGACCAGTGACCAATCAGCGACTAAGCAGCGCCCAACGCCAAACAGCTACTAGCGACCAAACAGCGATCAGTGACAAAAAGCAACCAGCTATCAATCAGCGGCTTGTGCTTAATTAATGTTGCTGGTTTACGTAATTTTTTTTTTATTTGCAAAACCGTGTTGTAAGCCCAAATCTTTATCTACATAGCTGCAAGGAGTTGAAAAAGTAGACAAAAATACACAATTATGTTTTATATGCCCATTCCGAAAATACTGAAAAACTGCTTATAACAGCATTACTTGTAAAAGGCCAATTTGTTTGCAATGTGGGTAAAATATTTGCAACAATAACAAATTTACAAATTTTTGAGCTTTCAAAACATCTGTTACGAGACAAAAATTCGTATTCAGCTTGACGATCTTTTATAAAATCTATTATGAATCATAGCCGATTTTTCGAACTTTAAAAAAATCTTTTAAAAAATTTTAAATTCATATTCGGCATGACAAAATCTGCTATGAAATATGTTATGAATGATAGCAGAATAAAAGATACATTTTTCTGTCTTTTATCGTAAAAAATTTTTACAAAGTGAATATTTTGATCGGAAAATTAATGTTTAGCGTTTATAAACCAAAATCAGCACCTTTTTTAATAATTAAAAAAAAACCTCCTAGTTTATTTCTACACAAATATGCACATGAATATGTTAGGAATATAAAGCGAGAGAAAATTGTTTAAATAAAGCATTTTATTCAATTGAAATCAGTTGTTTGATTTAAACTTCTTTCTTATCCAGCAGCACTTATTAATCAACTAAAGGGTGATTTTTTAAGAGCTTGATAACTTTTTTTTTAAAAAAAAACGCATAAAATTTGCAAAATCTCATCGGTTCTTTATTTGAAACGTTAGATTGGTCCATGACATTTACTTTTTGAAGATAATTTCATTTAAATGTTGACCGCGGCTGCGTCTTAGGTGGTCCATTCGGAAAGTCCAATTTTGGGCAACTTTTTCGAGCATTTCGGCCGGAATAGCCCGAATTTCTTCGGAAATGTTGTCTTCCAAAGCTGGAATAGTTGCTGGCTTATTTCTGTAGACTTTAGACTTGACGTAGCCCCACAAAAAATAGTCTAAAGGCGTCAAATCGCATGATCTTGGTGGCCAACTTACCGGTCCATTTCTTGAGATTAATTGTTCTCCGAAGTTTTCCCTCAAAATGGCCATAGAATCGCGAGCTGTGTGGCATGTAGCGCCATCTTGTTGAAACCACATGTCCACCAAGTTCAGTTCTTCCATTTTTGGCAACAAAAAGTTTGTTAGCATCGAACGATAGCGATCGCCATTCACCGTAACGTTGCGTCCAACAGCATCTTTGAAAAAATACGGTCCAATGATTCCACCAGCGTACAAACCACACCAAACAGTGCATTTTTCGGGATGCATGGCCAGTTCTTGAACGGCTTCTGGTTGCTCTTCACTCCAAATGCGGCAATTTTGCTTATTTACGTAGCCATTCAACCAGAAATGAGCCTCATCGCTGAACAAAATTTGTCGATAAAAAAGCGGATTTTCTGCCAACTTTTCTAGGGCCCATTCACTGAAAATTCGACGTTGTGGCAGATCGTTCGGCTTCAGTTCTTGCACGAGCTGTATTTTATACGGTTTTACACCAAGATCTTTGCGTAAAACCTTCCATGTGGTCGAATAACACAAACCCAATTGCTGCGAACGGCGACGAATCGACATTTCACGGTCTTCAGCAACACTCTCAGAAACAGACGCAATATTCTCTTCTGTACGCACTGTACGCATTCGTGTGGTTGGTTTAATGTCCAATAAAGTAAACTGAGTGCGAAACTTGGTCACAATCGCATTAATTGTTTGCTCACTTGGTCGATTATGTAGACCATAAATCGGACGTAAAGCGCGAAACACATTTCGAACCGAACACTGATTTTGGTAATAAAATTCAATGATTTGCAAGCGTTGCTCGTTAGTAAGTCTATTCATGATGAAATGTCAAAGCATACTGAGCATCTTTCTTTTTGACACCATGTCTGAAATCCCACGTGATCTGTCAAATACTAATGCATGAAAATCATAACCTCAAAAAAATTACCCTTTAGTAATTTACTAAATAAACTATTTAGAGCGGGCATAATCTGTAATTGCTTAAAAAGGGAGATTCAAAGGAATATACGTATTTTTATATTGATAGACGTATAGCTAAGACTGGTAACAGTTATTACGTTACAACTTAAACAAAATGTTAACAAATGTTAACAAAATGTTAGCAGTATAAATATAATTTTCTTAACAAAATTAAATCCTTTATGGGGGCTTCTGTAGCTGCTGGCGCTTGTAGCTATGCCTTTAAATAAATCTTTGTATTACAGACACAAATATCTCTTATCCCATTCCTCTCATTTTTAGGTTATATGAAATCGTTTCAAAATAAGAAAATATTTAAACAATAAATAGCCTTAGCCACCCATCGGACATGATAATAAGCTCCCGGCTTTCGTACGTAAAGAGAACTGGGGAAAAGCCCCGCCTAAGAAGACTGTTTCTAATTGGAGAAGTTCTGTTCAGTTGTCACGTGATTGTTGACTTGCAGGCTTTCTGATGCAATTTTTTTTATTTCAGAAGCACCTTCAAGTACGTTTAGTATGTATGAATCCTCAAATCCAGGTTTAAAATTATTTTTATTAATTTTATTCCAAGATTCCTTAAGGCGGTCTTCTCATTCAAAACCCGTTTTTTGGACCCTTTTTAAAAAAATTCTTATTTGAAAACGCAAAGAATAATTGAAAACTTTTTTTATTTATTGTATTACAAAAGGTTCAAAGTAAATAAAAAATTTTTTTGCCTCGATACGTGGGCTGTTCAAAAAGTAATGAGACTTCAAAGTTAGTGGTGAAAAAAAAAGGTGTCGTCACGGCGGCCACGATTCCGGGTCTCCGGAGCGTTTGAAATGAAAAAAAACGGGGTTATAATCAGTATAGATGTAATTCTCGGGTTAACCTCAAACTTAATTTTGTGATTTTTTTGACAAAATGGCGTCCATTCAAAAAAAAAATTTCAATTTCGGGTTTTTTTTTTAGTTTAGTGTAAAAAAAAAATAGTAAAAAATTTTTTAAAATTATGGTCGAGGTTCACCCGAGAATGGTGACAATTCTGCGTCGATTCCATTTTGTTTCATGAAAATCGGTTCAGTTGAACTGGAGATATCATGGCCGCCAGTTCGAAAAACGTGGGTTCGAGATAAACGCGTTTAAAGTTTGAAGTAATTTTTTTGGGGAAAAAAAAAAAAAATCAAAAATGTTCAAATGCAGTTTTAAGGAGCTGACAATTTTTACTTACAAATATTAGTCGGCGATGCCAGCTCCATACAGGCCACCTTCCTCTTTTTCGTAGAAACTGCTTTCTGCTGCCCTCTCTGCTCTGCGAGCCGTTCTGCCAGCTTTTGATGATGCCGCAGCTCGAGTCTCTGATCGGTTCAATCTGTCTTCATTGCGAGATAGTGCGTATTCGTATGCGTTTTTGCCAATCGCAATACCCATCAAACCCATAATTTTAAGTATGGGTATAAAACCGTCGTTGAAGAGGCACGTTGCAATGAAATTGGCCACTTCGATGGTGCGTGCGCCTGAGTTGATGTGTTTGGGCGAAAGTGACCAAAGAACAGAATTGTAGGACTCATTGGAATTCTGAGTTTCAGATCCAAGGCATCTTTCAAGCAAATTATCTGCCGACAGCGCTTCGTAAGCTGGTTTTATTACCTCCATCACCTTCTTGTCCATCAGACCTTGCTTCACAAAAAAGGCTGTATCTTCTAAAGTATTTCGAATTTCTAAAAATCCTTTTAGGGGCGTATTCACAACTACCCAAGCTATAAATAAATGCAAAAAAAAAGTTGAAAAAAAGTTGCTCAATGAGAAGACCCCCCTTAAATATGTTGATCATTTGAACACCGGGTCAAGAAGACTAGTAAGGATGGAGCTTCGGCAGGGTACCAAAGCTAAAAGACCCCCCCGCGACCATATTGAAGTATATTCGAAGTCTTTAGACACGACATACACGATGACATTCAGTTTTATATATTAACGAAAGTTAACCTATTTTTGAAAGCTTTGATCCGATTTTGCCAAATATCACAGAGATGGTTCACATTATATATCAAAATAATGTGCAAAATTTTAAGACATTTCTTTGATTTTTGTGGATTTTTAAGAGATTTTACATTTTAAAATAAAGCCACTTTGTACGGGAGGTAGACGTGGTTTTCATTTGATTTTTCCATTTCATAGCCATGATTTGAATTCAAAATCAAAGCTTACGTGCCAAATTTCAAGGCATTTCTTCAATTTTTGAGGATTTTAAAGACATTTTACAGTTAAAATAAAGTCATTTTGTACGGGAGGTAGGCGTGGTTTTCATCCGATTTGGCCCATTTTCGAATTTGATCTTCCTTTTTTAAAAATAAATTTATATTTTGAATTTCATCGCGATAGCTTTAAAATTAGGTCTCTAATCGTGTCCACAGACGGACAGACGGACACACGGAAATCGACTCAGGAAGTGATGCTGATCAAAAATATATATATTTTTGTATATCTGCCACGCCTCCTTCTTGGCGTTACAAACGGAATGACAAGGTTAATACCTATAGCTCTTATGCAGTACGCGTTGGGGTAATATATATGATGTTGGCATGGTAAATAAAAGAGATCTTTACCAAGCTTTAGTTCTTTTTAAATTAAGCATGCACCTTGCAGTCGTCCCAAATTGGATGTGGTTGAATCACAGCATAATGCTTTTAATTTACCAGCGAGCTCCTATTCCACGCTTATGTCATAAACAGCTAAAGCTTGTTGATGCTTGTTGATGCATGTTAAAAAATTGAATGGTTAAATTTAAATTTTGCTCGTACAAATAGATATAGAACACGTAAAAATAAAAAATATTGTCGTCTTTCTTTATATAAAGTACTGTATTGATGATTTCATATATATCGGCAAATAAAGGATGAATGCGGCACCTCTTCCTGTTATCCGATTATCCTAATTTTTTACCAAACGTGTTTTTATACCCTAATAAACATTTCTAGACCCGGGATGCTACATAGCAACAATTTGAGATATAATGTGCACCCTAGTCTTCATAGTTTTAAGAGAAATATCACTTTTTTTTAAACCACTTCGCTGCATTGTTGGTTTTTTTTACAAGTTTATGCCGAAATAGGCACTAAGAAATTATTGCTATTATTGAGAATTGCAGTTCTTGAAATTATAATATTAATATATATAATATTTATATGTATATATATAATACACAAATTTTTTGATAATTTGTATTGCTTTTGTTAAAAAAATAAGATTGAAAATATAGAATTATTTTTTGTGTTAAAACTTGATCGGTTTCAAAAATTAAATAAAATGAGTTCATCCAAGCTTAAAAATTGTGTTTCTTCTTTTTATTGTTAAGCTAAATGACTAATTTAAACTTTTCTAAAAATATATGTATGAAAAAATAAGTGTACTAAGTTTTATTAAAAAAAAAATACTGGTTGTCCCACAGACCAACATTACTACTTACGTAAGTATCTTTCATACCAGTAATTAAGGGTTATTGTATGTTAATAAAAAATACAAGTTCGTAGTTTTAAATTATATTTCCAGATGAATTGTTTCATTAATTTGGGCTTTCCATCAGTTAGTTTTGTATAAGAAAATATATTTTGTAAGCTGCAGATGTAATTGTCCCTATTTTTTTGCTTTTGCAAAAAATATCTGGCATTACTAATTCCCAATGAAAAATTCAAGTTAGTCTTGTCTATATAAAGAATATACACCTTCAACGCGGGGACTGTTTAATTACTCTACGAGTATAACTGTATAAAATACAGTGCAGAAGTGAAGTTCAAAATAGAAACATTGGTGGATTAGTTGAATTTTTAGGTTTGTTGACGTAATCGAAATGTCAAACACATTTTGTTATTTGATAGTTGGTACTTCAACTGTCAATCAGTAAAAAAATTTTTTGATCGGTTGTGTAGTTTTTGTTTGGCGTCTGTTGAAAATTGGAAAAACAAAACGAACATTTTCGTCATATTTTGCTTTTTTATTTCCGGAAAGAAAAAAACGCATCGCAAGCTCACAAAAAGTTAAGTGCTGTTTATGGTGACGAAGCTTTAAAAGAACTTACTTACTTACTTAGTTGGTCGTAACAACCCGTGTCCGGGTTTCAACCGACCTCATCAGCTCTCGCCAGGCGCCTCTGCTTTGCGCGCGCCTTCTCCAATCGGATACACCAAGTGCGGTTAGGGCTTCCTCAGCCTGGTCCATCCATCGGAGGCATGGTCTCCCTCGTCGTCGTTGACCAGCGACCCACGCCTCGAGCACCTTTTTCGCTGGAGCTTCGTCGTTCATACGATGGACATGACCCAGCCAGCGTAGTCGCTAAACAGTTATACGCCGAACTACGTCAATGTCATCGTAGAGCTCATACAGCTCGTGGTTCATTCGGATGCGATAGTCATCGCCGACTCGAACAGGACCGAAGATTTTGCGAAGAACTTTTCTCTCGAACACCCCCAGAACGGCTGCGTCAGTTTGCGAAACTACCCATGCCTCAGCGCCATAAAGCAACACAGGTAGAACGAGCGTCTTGTAGAGTGTTAGTTTTGTCGATCGAGAGAGGGCTCTGGAACTTAGTTGCTTACTGAGCCCGTAGTAGCACCTATTAGCAATTATTATTCTTCGTTTTATGTCCAGGCTGATTTCGTTTTTGGTATTAATGGCGGTGCCAAGGTAAACGAACTCCTTGACTACTTCAAAGTTATAGCTGCCGGATGAAACGTGGGAGTCTAAACGCCGAGCTCCCTTGTTTGTAGATAGCATATATTTACATTTATGACATTGCTTTAAAAGAACAGCAGTGTCAAAATTGGTTTGCCAAATTTCGTTCTGGTGATTTTTCACTGAAATATGAAAAACGCTCTGGTCGTCCAGATGAAGTTGATGACGACCAAATCAAAGCAATAATCGATTCGGATCGTCACAGTACAACACGTGAGATTGCAGAGAAACTCCATGTATCACATACATGCATTGCAAATAGCTTAAAACAACTTTGCTATGTACGAAAACTCGATATATGGGTTCCTCATGAACTGAAAGAAAATCATTTAACACAACGCATTAACATCTGCGTTAAAGAAACGTAATGAAAATGATCCATTTTTAAAACGATTGACAACTGGTGATGAAAAATGGGTTGTTTACAACAATGCCAATCGGAAAAGATCGTGGAGCAAGCCAGGTGAACCAACTCAAACAACATCAAAAGCTGATATTCATCAAAAGAAAGTAATGTTATCAGTTTGGTGGGATTACAAAGGAATTGTCTACTTTGAACTTTTACTACCCAACCGAACGATCAATTCAGATGCCTTCATTGAACAACTAACAAAATTGAACAATGCAGTTGAAGAAAAGCGGCCCGAATTGACAAATTGAAAAGGTGCTGTATTCCACCATGACAATGCAAGGCCACACACATCTTTGGTCACTCGGTAAAAATTATTGGAGCTTGGTTGGGATGTTTTGCCACATCCACCATATAGTCCTGACCTTGCACCATCTGATTACTTTTTATTTCGATCTTTGCAAAACTCCTTGAATGGTAAAAATTTCAATAATAATGATTATGTCAAATCGTACCTGGTTCAGTTTTTTGCTGATAAAAACCAGAAGTTTTATGAACGTGGAATTATGATGCTGCCTGAAAGATGGCAAAAGGTCATTGCTCAAAATGGGCAATACTTTATAGAATAAAGATATTTCATTCCATGAAAAAAGTGTCTTTTATTTTCTAAAAAAAATCGGCAATTACTTAGTTGCCAACCTGATAATAATCTATTCAAGGTTAAAATTTTCTTTCATAGGTATTTAAAATTGTAAACATCTTATAAATCAAATATAAGAAAATAATAGAATAAAATAAAAAACATGAAAATTTAATACAAAAACATTTAAAGACGTACCCCTCATAGAGAGAAAATAAATTGACTGATAGCAACGAAGCCCATAAATATTTTAGTTCATTTCGATAATAATCAAGACACAAACATGCACGTCACTAAGTGCAATGAAAACTTCAATCTCTTCAAGGTAGAAATTTTCTTCTATAAGATGGGAGGAATGTTGTGATCGCACAACGCCCAAAACCTCGGCTGGTGAGCCTTCATAATACACAAAGCTTTTGCCAACCACACGGTTGCATCATGCACATTTGACAGCTACGCCCATTTTGAATATAAGGTAGTCATCAAACCAACAACATTTACTATAATGCCACCAAGCCTTAAAGTCAATTGAGTTGCACCCAACAACGACTAATTTCAAACGATAAAAATCAAAACACGTGTATTTTCTCACAGAGAAAGGACGCAACAAAGAGAGGCTTGAAAAAAACATTAAAAAAATCTGAGAATCCCTTAATTATATGCAAAGTAGAAAACTTTTTTTTTAATTATAAAAGTGTGTCAAACAAATATTCTATGACAAGTTTTTTTTAACATGCTGCATGAAAAAGACTACCTTTTTAACTCATGATATTACATATGTTTCGGCAATATTGTGTTCTGTTGAAATTTTTTAAGAAACCAGAAAATTATAAAATCATAAAACTTTTATTATGGTTACAATAAAATATTTTGTGAAAATAGCAAATTAAAATAATTAGTACGATTTCATGATTCTTAAGAGATTTTGCATTTAAAATTAGTACATATTAAAAATTTACATAACGCAATAAATATAATTTAAAATAATTAAACATTACGTTTAAAAATTGTTTGTTTTTGTGGTATTTTCGATCTGCTTAGATTGCAAATCATTATTTTAATATATTTTAATTAAGACTGTTGCAGAGTTAGAGAAGTATTAATACGGAGCTTCATTGAAATGTTTAAATTACAATAATTGTTTTTTTAGCAAGCAATAATTTATCAAATTTACTCAATTCCATTGATTCGTAAGATATTATTTAATAAAACCCTTCCATACTCCTTCTTATCCCTTTATTGAACTTCAACGTTTGACCTTTCTACTTAATCGAAATATGTGATTAGTGCTGTGGTTAGAAAAAAAAAATGTAGAAAACTAAGAACTTCAGCTTTAAACGGGAAAATAAATAAGATATGATGATGACATGCTTAAATTTTTCTTCTATTATTATGAAATTAAGGCAGCGTCAATTCAAATTACTAATGCCATGTCTTTTTTGCTTGGTAAATGTACTTTCTTCCCCTGCCACAGCGAATTGTGTATTGTAAATGCATCTATGGTCACTGTCAAATGTTTTGTGTATACTTGGGAAAAGCATTTACCTCCAGAATTGTATCTGAAATATTAAGATGAATTAGAAATTGATTATCAGGATACCTTAGATATAGTGCAATTCAAAACTTACTTAAAGAATTTATCAAACATGACTTCATCTACTTGACTAGGACCTGTTCCATATAATTTGGACACATGATCTTTTTCGGGTGCGTAACTGTACAATGCGCGGAACTGACAGCCTGCGTCGCGAAACAGCACGAGGAAATGTTTTGCCTCAGAACGGGCGATCTTTTCAAGGACCTTTTGTTTTGCATCACGATTTACTGCTCCTGGAAAAACGCAATATTCTACTGCATTTAATATTATTCCGCGGTTTGATTTGGCTTCTGGTTGTTTGTATAATTTTGGACCTTAAATAAATAAAATTGAAAATATTTGGAATTTAAATAAAAAGTTTTCAAAAGAACGTTCAGGAATTGTATGGCCCCGCTGATTAAAGGTGGCCAACACCTACGACACACAAAAAAAATAGTGTTTTTTAGGCATTTTTTTTAGAATTTGGGATTTATTTACACACATAATTGACTATATAATAATTTATTATTGTTTTTTTTACAAGATGGCGTCAGCTACCACGACAGTCAACGATAGCAACTGCTGAGTTGATATGAAACCCACAATCCTAAAAAGTTTCATAATTTATACAAATATCTTCTGTACGATTGAATCAACATTTTGAAAAATTTTTTAATTTAAATACCTTACACTAAATAAAAACATATTTTTTTTAATTTTGGTTTTTTTAAAGATGATTTAAAATCGGTTTAATTTTATTGGTTAAAATTTAGTTATATCTATGCTCTAAATATCATAGAACTTGGTTAGGTTGTTTTTGAGCTAGAATGCATGCAGTCTAAAAAGAGGGCCCTTGCGGAAGTCGTAGTAGCCGGCGCCATCTCATAAAAAAAAAGTATGACGGTCGGCGGACTCCGGTCAGAAATGAAGTTCGTTACGCTTTTTCTTCAACTCCGAATGTAATTCAGAATAAAAGTTGTATATTTTTTGGAGTTTACTCTTTTAGAATCGCATATAGCCCGCGATAAGAAAATTATCTCAAGCATAACTTTTTTTTGTATGCGCAGCAAAATACCAACAACAAAGAAATACCAACAAAATATATACACACAGCAGCAATCTATACTATTATATTAAATCGAAGTGCAAATTATTAACACAACTAATTAACATTTGCATAAAGCTAGAAAGGAATGGAGCGGCCGTATTGAAGTATCGGCGACCGTATTGAAGTATATTCGAAGTCTTTTGCCCCGACGGACATACATTCAGTTTTATATATTTACGAAAGTTTTCCTATTTTGATGACGTCACTTAGAATGGGAGGTAACCGTGGTTTTCATCCGATTTTTCCAAATTCCATAGTCAGGATTTATATTGAAGATCAAAGGAAATCGACTCAGGTGGTGATGCTGATCAAAAAGATATATGCTTTTCTATACCTGCCACGTTTGGGCATTAAGGTTAAGCATTAAGGCCTAACCAGAGGCACTTGTAGTGTCTAAGACCGAGCATACGTGCCAATGAGTCACACTCTGTGCGAAGTGTCCCTGCTTATACTGAATATGGCGGATCTAGAGACGAAAACTCGATAAAACGCGTAATTCTAGGTGTTGAACGAACCGTGCCTAAGGGATGAATGACACTATGTGAGTGTGTCTTTTAACGGTGGACTCCAGATACCTGGCGACCTCTGGTTTCAATTTAGCCTTGCAGGGGCAAAAGGGGCTATGCCCCGGTCGACCTTCCTTTTCCCCGTACTCGTGGGAACTACATGGATACAAATTTAAACAATAACAAGGACAAGGGGTTTGGCTGTCCTGATATCACCAAAGGTGCAGTTTTAGCGCTGCTGAAATAATGGATGTTCAGGAGCTTAATGAAGATCTAAAATCTTTAGGTACTCCCGATATCAACAGTGAAGCAGAGGAGGCCTTGCTGTCCTCTCAGCCCAAATCAGATGGACGTAACACCGAGAGTGAAGCTAAAGTCAGGCTTTCCGGAGCCGGACGCAAGCCTCAGCAAGAAGCAACTTCTTAGGACCTGCATCAAGAGCGTGCCACATGCTTTCTCCAATATGACAAAGTGTGCGTGGTACAACAGCACAACACCGCAAAACAATCTTCTGAAGCGTGTGGCAGGTGCTCCAAGATAAAAGGTGGTTGAAGTGCCTCCTGCAAACTCACCACCAAAAACCGCAGGGGCTAGAGTGCTCAGTTTTAAGCAGGTAGTGGACAAGCACAAAATTGGATTCATGCCGCAGGACTACTCTAGTAAAGTCAGGACGACAGAGCAACTAAAGCTCATTTAAACCGCCATTCTGAAAAAAATCCGCTCGGGAAGCAAGGGGGCGGCAAAACCCCAATTTGAAGGCTGCTCCTACAGGCCGGGCTTGATGATGTTCATCTGCAAAGGTAAATCCACAGCAGAGTGGCTTACGGCTACAGTGCCGACCCTAAAGCCCCGGAAGGATGCGAAATGAGAGTGGTGAAAGAGGACGACGTGCCCAAACCACTTATACTCATAGCATTCTTCCCTGAGCCTACAAAAGCACCCACCTGTGACATCCTCAGATTGATAGAGGGTCAAAATAATGACCTTCGACTTGATGACTGGATGGTGAAGAGCAGAAAACGTCAAAGAGACGCGATAAAAGGTCTTCTATTGATTCAACTGGGTGCAGTTTAGACCCAAAAGTAGGGGACACAACGAGACGAATGTGGAGGTTGTTAACCCACCAAAAGAGGCGAAGCAGGACCTACCATGCTGCTCCAAAAGTGCCTTGTCCCTGACAAGAATGATGAGCTGCTGCGCTTAAAAGAAGATAGACCACACTCTTCTGCGCTCCTCAAAAAACATAAACGCTCCTCAACGGATCGACTGCGGAGGTGAGGGAGGGATTCCACGAAGAGCTCCGCACCTACCAACAGGAGCAAGATGGTGGCTAGAAGAGCCCCGAATTAAGGACGATGATTGCCTCATCATCGTCAGCAGGGAGTCAGATCTCCTGTCTCCAAGCGAATCTCAATCACGCTAAAGCTGCATCTGACATGCTTTGCAGGAGGTTCGTCAAAGATCGCCTGGACATCACCTTTATTCAGGAACCCTGGGTAAGCTCTGGAGTCATAAAAAGGCTCCACATCTCAAAAGGTGGGTTATTGTATAGCACCATAAACCGTCTCCCCAGGGCGGCTTTGTTCGTAAATAACATAATAACATTTCTACCTCTTTCAGAATTTATTTCTGTCAACTTAGTGGTAATCCGGGCAACTGTGCCTTCCTTAAACGGAAACCACGGGGTGGCATTGGTCCCGGCGTATTTGCCTGGCGGTGAAGCAGAAGCACAAACGGAGGAGGTTATAGCCCTGGTAGACCATATAGCACCTTTTAAAATACATTTGTAAAAATAGTATTATTATTATAAATAGGGGTAATGAGCCGACTTTTAGAAACACTCTTAGAAAGGAGGTTTTAGATCTCGCTCTTAGCAGCTCTAATAAGGGAACCTCTATTCATATCGATTCCCGATCATTGCCATATCAGATTTGATCTGGGGACACCCTGGGCAACCTGCCATTCTTTCAAAAACCCGAGAAACACTTATTGGGAAATATTTAGGCACAGACTAAACCTTAACCTAAACTGCTCAGCCCAACCCATTCTTACTAGGGAAGAACTTGAATTTGAGGCTACACAACTCAAAACAAATACATCGCTAGCGTTCTAAGAGAGCTGCCCACTGAAGACTATCAAGTCTCGAAAGAAGTTCCTTGGTGGAATTAAGAGCTTGAAAAGCTCAAAAGGACTACCAGAAAGCTTTATAACAAAGCGAAGCTGACGGGAGAGTGGTCCCATTACAGGCAAGCTTTAACAAAATACAACACCGCGTTGAGAAGATCGAAGTGGCGGGATTACTGCGAGAGGATTGATGGCCTCCCAGCAGTGACCAGGCTACTAAAGGCACTGTCAAAAGATCACTTGAACGGCACATGCACACTAAAAAAATCTGACGGGAGCTACACGAGAACGCATTTTCCGGGATGTGTATTCGTAGGGAACACCACTTCAGACTCTGAGACAAATCACTCAGTGACTGATGGTCAAAGAGGTCTTCCATGCAAGCTTTTCACGTCCGATAGTGTGCATGAGGCCAAATCTAAATCCAGTCCAAATCTCCAGGACCTGATTGAATCTACCCATGCCTTTTACAGCAAGGCATCGACTCCATCGTTCTTTCACTCATTCGAATTTTGAAATCCAGTCTTTCATTAGGCCATATGCCTTATGAGTGGACTAAGGTAAAGGTTGTTTTTATACCAAAGGCGGACAAAAAGTCCGAACAACTGCCTTAGTTGTACAGGGTTGTCCATATTCGAAGCGCCCATCTGGCAAAAATCGATTGTAGTCCGGCTTGTGTGTGGTGGCGCGCCGTCTTGTTGAAACCAGTAGTGCCTGATACGCTTTCGACGAACGATTGGCATGAAAAAATTGTTTATCATATCGCGATAACACTCCTGATTGACAGTAACTCTGTGGCCATTATCATCTTCGAAAAAGAACGGCCCAATGAGCATTTTAGCACAAACGCCGCACCAAACAGTGACTTTTGCATCGTGAAGAGGTACCTCTTGAATCTCTTGTGGATTTTCAGTTTCATACAAACGATAAATTGTTTTCTTGGAAGGCGCACTTTTCACTTTATTTATTTTTTTGAAAGCACCATGAGTTTTCACTATTGACTTGTTTTGTTGAATGTAAATTTCAACAATTTTAGAGCGTTCGCGTGGCGTGTACTGTTCCATTGTAAACATTTGCTTGGAATGACGCTTCAAACGCGGTATGTCATTAGTCGATTTGATATCACTGCGGAAAGTTACAGTGTTGCCAGATGGGCGCTTCGAATATTGACAACCCTGTATAGATTAATCAGCCTTAGCACCTTCTTTTTGAAGTCAATAGAAAAAAATACTGGAACTAGATATCAGGGAGACTAGTCTAAAGAATATCCCTCTAAATAGTTTTCAGTTTGCTTATCAGTCTGGCAAATCCACTGCCACTGCAATACATAGCCTAACCAACACCGTTTTAGGAAAAACAAACGGCGTTATGTGCCTTTAATGAAAATCAAGGGGCTTTTAATAACACGTCATACAAAGCGATTAAAGAGGAGATGCAGATCAAAAAAATCCCTCCCTTAATAATACAATGGATTCTTAACATTGCGGAATAACTTAATAGCAGAATCATAACATTTGAACTTGATGGAGTTTGTAACACCATCACTACCACCAAAAGATGCCTTCAGGGTGTGGTACTATCGCCTCTTCTGTGGATTTTAGTGGTGGATAAACTCCTCGCAAATCTCAACAGTCAGGGTTTTGACACCAGAGGTGTCATGAACCGACAATATTGGACAGAATGCAAAATGACCTTCGCATAACTTTTCAGTGGTGTCAGAAAAAAAGGGTTAAGCATAAATCCTGACAAGACTTTTCTAGGAAAAGGCATTTAAATCTAAAAAGGCCTACGTTAGGTGGTAAAATCATTGAGTTTTCAAATGAGATCAAGTACTTAGGGATGCCTTTTGATAAGCAACTTCTATGGAACACTTACCTAAATTCAATTGTAAGCAGGACAGCTCGTGCTCTTTATGCCTGTTAATGCTATTGGACGTTTACCACCATTGTAAGACTTATAGTCATGTATGCGGCATTAGCTAGGTGGCCCAAGGTCCAGCCACGTACAGCAGATAACATGATCAAAAAGCTGCAAATGATAGCGTGCATTGGTATCACAGGGGCAATGAAAACGTGCCCAACTGAAGCTCTCGGTGTAATAACTGGACTTCCTCTGTTAGCGATTGCTATCGAAAAAGAGGCATGTCTTAGTGCACTAAGAACGGATGGAATAGGTGATACTTGAAAGTTTCAAAGGTGACCCATTTCTAAAAATTGTGACAAAGCTTAACTATAGGGTTGTTCTACCCAACAGGCAACTGTCACGGAGTCACAGCTGATCCCGGCTAACAGTTATGGTTTACTGACGGGTCTAAATTAGAAAACAGTCTACGGTCCCAAATTCCAAAAAGATCGTCCAATGGGCCATACTCCAACCATATTCTAAGCGCAGATTTACGCCATTGAGGTATATAGCCGGGAATGTCTCCGTAGGAAATCTATGGGGGCACATATTTACATATTTTCTGACAGTCAAGCGGCACTTAAGGATTAACAGTCTTATTAGCTCAAATCGAGACTAGTCTCAGATTACGTCGAAACACTAAATGCACTGGGACAAAACATCAATTGCGGTGGGTACCAGGGCACGAAGGTTTCGAAGGCAATGAAAGGAAAGAAATTTCTAACTCTCAGTAGAGCGAAATCGAAAGATTTACTCAAGCTAACCAAAGCAGACCTAAGAATTCTAACAAACTATTTCACAGGTCACTGTTTACTTAGGTACCATCTTAAAAAGATGGGGCTATCTAATTTAGATGTCTGCGAACTCTGCGAGGAGGAGGAGAAAACTCCAGAGTACATTCTATGTGAATGCAGCGATGCAGTGAATCTGCAGCTTAAAACTTTCTCATTTTGGGCGGAGGGCAACAGTACCTACTTCAAAAATATGGGACACCAAGCCAGAAACAGTGCTGAAATAAAAAGTCTTAATCTGGAAAGCTACACGAAGCCAATTCACAATAGACCCTATGGGTCGAGGTGCGCATGGGCACACTTCTAACAACATACCTGCTACGCCTTCTTTTTTGCGTTACAAACGGAATTACATAGTTAATATGTCCCTTACGCATTACGTGTTGGGGTATAAAATTACATCAAAGAAACAACATGCATGCCAGTAGCGCTCACCACAGCGCTGGTGACGAAACACTTTGCAAAATTACTAACAACAAACCTGCAGCAGCATAAATTGTGCGCGGTCGAAAGCGCTATATTTACCAATAACGGCAAGCAAAACAACAAAAAGCACGCGCAGTATTGTTTTGGTGCTGCTGATTTTTTGTTCTGAACAAAAAATATGCAAAATTCGGTATAAAAATAAGAAATCTTTCGTAAATAATTTTTAAAAAATTTGTTAAAAATAGCAGTCGTTAAAAGTAGCTAAAATTTTGTGTATGCCTTAAGAATTCTCCATGAAAAACGTGACAAATAACTTCAGGTTAAAATTTAAAAAAAAATTCACAAAAAAAGTTCAAAAAAAGTACACCACAAGAAAGACCAATTTAAGGTCTTTCTGTACGACTTACGGTTTTAAAGTTACATCTGTTTATGTTACATGCAGTAATTGTATGTTTGGACATATTCGAGATATTTTACAGTATATAGCTTAAAACGAAATTGTTTTTGCAAAGACAAAAAACACAGATTAAGTTGTTTTCACGAGCACTATTAACCTACAAAGTTTAAAAAAAATCGGAATAATAAAGGTCACATTTTGCTCTAAAATCGCCGAATTGATATGGAATCATCGATATATGAGAATATTTTTATTTAAACGACAGTTTTACTGGTAGTTTTTGAGTGCTAATACTGCCACAAAAGGTGTAAGAAAGGAGAAAAATATTAAATTTCTTTGGTATAAAAGCGACCGCTTTCTATTCTTAAAATTTGAGACCAGTTAAGTTTTTGTTGTTAAATCGTTTGATGACTTAAACAGAACTTAAAAGAACCTGATGAATACAACAACTTTACTGTTCACTTAGCTATGAATTTATCAAATATTAATAATCACAAGAATTCCACTTTTGTTGTACACCAAAACATAAGTTTAAATATAAGTTTAAACATAAGTTTAAACATAAGAAATTTTAATTTACTAGAGTCATATTTAAGTGCTTTTTGAAGTGAAACTTTTATAGCCGCGTATAAGGTGCTTATCAAAACTATATGACACCAAAAAAATTTTATTAAGGCGGTCTTCTCATTCAAAACCCGTTTTTTGGACCCTTTTTAAAAAAATTCTTATTTGAAAACGCAAAGAATAATTGAAAACTTTTTTTATTTATTGTATTACAAAAGGTTCAAAGTAAATAAAAAAATTTTTTTTCCTCGATACGTGGGCTGTTCAAAAAGTAATGAGACTTCAAAGTTGGTGGTGAAAAAAAAAGGTGTCGTCACGGCGGCCACGATTCCGGGTCTCCGGAGCGTCGGAAATGAAAAAAAAAACGGGGTTATAATCAGTATAGATGTAATTCTCGGGTGAACCTCAAGCTTAATTTTGTGATTTTTTTTGACAAAATATCGGCCATTCAAAAAAAAAAATTTCAATTTCGGGTTTTTTTTTTGTAGTTTAGTGTAAAAAAAAAATAGTAAAAAATTTTTTAAAATTATGGTCGAGGTTCACCCGAGAATGGTGACAATTCTGCGTCGATTCCATTTTGTTTCATGAAAATCGGTTCAGTTGAACTGGAGATATCATGGCCGCCAGTTCGAAAAACGTGGGTTCGAGATAAACGCGTTTAAAGTTTGAAGTAATTTTTTTGGGAAAAAGAAAAAAAAATCAAAAATGTTTAAATGCAGTTTTTAAGAGCTGACAATTTTTACTTACAAATATTAGTCGGCGATGCCAGCTCCATACAGGCCACCTTCCTCTTTTTCGTAGAAACTGCTTTCTGCTGCCCTCTCTGCTCTGCGAGTCGTTCTGCCAGCTTTTGATGATGCCGCAGCTCGAGTCTCTGATCGGTTCAATATGTCTTTATTGCGAGATAGTGCGTATTCGTATGCGTTTTTGCCAATCGCAATACCCATCAAACCCATAATTTTAAGTATGGGTATAAAACCGTCGTTGAAGAGGCACGTTGCAATGAAATTGGCCACTTCGATGGTGCGTGCGCCTGAGTTGATGTGTTTGGGCGAAAGTGACCAAAGAGCAGAATTGTAGGACTCATTGGAGTTCTGAGTTTCAGATCCAAGGCATCTTTCAAGCAAATTATCTGCCGACAGCGCTTCGTAAGCTGGTTTTATTACCTCCATCACCTTCTTGTCCATCAGACCTTGCTTCACAAAAAAGGCTGTATCTTCTAAAGTATTTCGAATTTCTAAAAATCCTTTTAGGGGCATATTCACAACTACCCTATATAAAAATAAATAAATGCAAAAAAAAAAGTTGAAAAAAAAAGTTGCTCAATGAGAAGACCCCCTTAAACAATCTCGGCAAATCTATGTTGATTAGAGTGAAAAGAAAGCTCAAACACAGAATGAGAGAACAAACTGTAATACTTCAAACAAAGTATCTTTATAAGCTCTAATCACTGATTTGAAGGAGTATCGTTAGTTAGCGTTGACAAGCACTCATTTCTGCTTAACTACAACAGTCATTTAAAAGTTTATCAATAGAGAGGTCGTGTCATTGTCAGTCTGAATATAAACATCAATTGTGATTTCCAGAACTTGCTGATTAAAATACCGTGCGGGACTTTGCTATCCAAAAAAGAAAGGAGCAAAATTTTACCATATAATGACTAAGTGCTAAATTTTTCACAAATTTAAGAAAAAAATGGTCGTACACGTTGTGTTATTGCCTCTTTTTTGAAAAACCCGAAAATGTACGTCAAAAAATACAAAAAAGGTCGTAAAGCTAAGCTCTCGGAGCGTGATAAGCGAATGATTATTAAGAAACCCAGAAATTCAACCTTATTTTGTGCCCAACTTGCAAGCAATCAGTTTCAAAAATGGTGGTTTGGCGAGTCTTAAACAGTTCCGAAACAATCCTTAGATCGATAATGAACTCAATAGCATTACTCAATAGCGATAACGATCAACAAAGTAGATGCAAGAATATAGGGATGTATGCACAAGTTTGTGTCATTGAAAAACGGCTTTTTTTTAGTTTTTCTTCAAAAAAGTTTGTACTATTAATTTTTTTAGTTGAGCAAAACAAGTATACTAACTAAAATATGTTAACTAAAATAAAGGTAAAAAAAAATTTGAAAAACTGGTTTTAATACTGTTAAAATGAAAGCTTTCCATAACTTTTAATGGTACATGCTCAATTTTGTGAGCAAATGTATATTCCTGTTCGCTTTTTTTCTGCTTTGGTCAGTTTTATTTCATTGATATCTACTTAACAATTTTTGTGATGTGAGATGCTATTTGTTCCGTATATGACTCTAGTGCAGTTTTTTATCGTTTTTCGAATTAAGCCTTGCGTTGATTGATTTGGAAACGGCACATGCTGCAATATTAACGAATGCAACTTTGAATCTAAAATTTGTTTTAATCTTAGATCTGTGAATTTCCATATAAATACCATATCTTTCATATAATTCAAATGTAGTGTTCTCACATTTATAACGAAATTAAAAAAAAATTTCATTCTCCGGTATTTGGACACATAACTCAATGGTTACAAGTTCTTCTATAAGCAACTGAGCTAACAGACTACCTACCAACGCGACTTTGGTCGAAAGTAAAACATTAAAAGGTTATGTTACTAAAATATTGTGCCGAAAATGATTTTGTTAATGCTTATGTAAATAGCACAATGTTTTTGATAATGTTGGAGTTTTTTCTATATACAGAAAAATATTTTCTATTTATGGAGCTGAAAGGTTATTTCAAGCTGAGCAAAAAATCGTATGGGAGGGGGGGTCTATTTTTACATTCTTAGGATCTACAGGGTTAATGAATATTTCACGACTTTGATTCACGTTATTGTTTGTAGCAGAAAAACTAACTTACATAAAACATATTTTAAAGGCAATGAAATCACCTTTCCAACGGTATATCAACAAACCCCACCAACTAAACCATTACCGAGCTGTGATCGTGTCAAGATGAAATCAATCGGTTGAAACTACCAAATTTCAACTTTGAATGCAAATTTCTTAGAATTTTGCGTAATAAATGAAATTTTTTTTAAAATTTATTTTGTAATTTATTTAATTTTCTTTTCAATGACACCAAAAACATAAACATATTTTTAAAAATAAAAAAGTTGGTTGTACAAAAAAATTATACTTATTAGAAAACAATGATATTATCTACTGCATAATTGTAATGTCATTATTTATCATTATTTTCTAATACAACTCTAGAAATTGAAATTTAAAAAAAATTAAGACGAAAATTTGATGACCACGTGTTAAAAGAGTATGAGAAAGAATTTTTTAGTTTTATGAATTTTGTATTTTGAGGAATTTTAAACCAACTATTTGATGTAAATATAATTCGAAGATACTTGCTAGGGCATTTTTTCAAAAGGCAACGCGAATCCACAGTGTATTTTTCTGAAAAATATTAAATTTTATTTTTATTAAATGGACTGTGCAAGTAAAATAACAACGGTTAATTATTCATTAATATTTATTTTATTACCTTCAAAATAATCACCATTGCAGGAGATACACATATGCCAACGTGTTTTTCATTCTTGAAAACACTTTTGGTAGGCTGATTTCGGAATGGCCTTTAGCTCCCTCTGCGAATTCTCCCTCAGGAATTCTCTTTGATTCTATTCTTCTCAAAATGTTTTCATTTTCAAAATTTAAGATTGGGGAATAGGAAAAAATCATGGTGAATATGGTGCTTGCTGAACGATTTAAAACGAGTTTTGGTCAAATAACCGCGTACAAAGCGTGATGTGTGAATATCATGGTGCTGGTGTAATATTGTGGTGAAAAAACCATGAATTGTCCTTCTATAATTTTGGCCTCTTTCGCAAAATATGATCACTAAATTGCTTACTTACTTACTTACTTACTTAGATGGCCGTGACAACCCGTGTCCGGATTTCGACCGACCTCATCAGCTCTCGCCAGGCGCCTCTGCTTTGCGCGCGCCTTCTCCAATCGGATACACCAAGTGCGGTTAGGGCTCCCTCAGCCTGGTCCATCCATCGGAGGCATGGTCTCCCTCGTCGTCGAAGACCAGCGACCCTCGCCTCGAGCACCTTTTTCGCTGGAGCTTCGTCGTCCATACGATGGACATGGCCCAGCCAGCGTAGTCGCTGCACAGTAATACGCCGAACTACCCCTATACTTAAGAAAGGAGACCCTACAATCTGCGATAGCTATAGAGGTATCAGTCTTATTTCCATCGCATATAAGGTTCTCTCAAGCGTACTGTGTGAAAGATTAAAGCCAATTACAAAAACACTGATTGGACCTTATCAGTGTGGCTTTCGACCTGGTAAGTCCACCATAGACCAGATTTTCACGCTACGACAAATCCTGGAGAAAACCCACGAAAACCAAATTGACACACACCATCTCTTTGTCGATTTTAAAGCTGCGTTCGATAGCCCGAGAAGGGATTGCCTATACGCAACAATGTCTGAGTTCGGTATACCTGCAAAGTTGATCAGACTTTGCAGAATGACGTTGAGCAACACACGCAGCTCCGTCAAGGTAGGAAATGACCTCTCCGAAAACTTCAATACCGAAAGAGGTTTCAGGAAAGGCGATCCACTGTCTTGCGATCTCTTCAACATCATCACGGAGGGGATCGTACGAAAGGCCGGTGTGCATCGTAATGGCACCATTTTCTATAAAGGTGTCCAGCTCCTTGCGTACGCTGATGATATTGATATTGTTGGCAGAACCAAGAGAGATGTTGCCGCTGCTTTCGCCGCTATCGAAAAGGAATCAGCCAAAGTGGGTTTGACGATAAATGAGGGTAAAACAAAGTATATGCTGTCTACAAACAAGGGAGCGCGGCGTTTAGACTCCCACGTTTCATCCGGCAGCTATAACTTTGAAGTAGTCAAGGAGTTCGTTTACCTTGGCACCGCCATTAACACTAACAACGAAATCAGCCTGGAGATAAAGCGAAGAACAATAATTGCTAATAGGTGCTACTACGGGCTCAGTAAGCAACTAAGTTCCAGAGCCCTCTCTCGATCGACAAAACTAACACTCTTCAAGACGCTCGTTCTACCTGTGCTGCTTTATGGTTCTGAGGCATGGGTAGTTTCGAAAACTGACGCAGCCGCTCTGGGGGTGTTTGAGTGAAAAGTTCTTCGCAAAATCTTCGGTCCTGTTAGAGTCCGAATGAACCACGAGCTGTATGAGCTCTACGGAGACATTGACGTAGTTCGGCGTATAAATTGCTTAAGAACTCTCCAATAATATTGTGCCTTGGCTCAAGTCGCGCTGTAACCCGTCCAATGCCTAAAACATCATGTAAAATAGTGTGCGTCGATCCAGTCGATATATCAAACTCACCAGCTATATCTCTCACGGCCACACGACGATTTTCGAACACAATTATGATATTTTCATCGTTTACTGATGTTGCTGGATAAAAAGGGTGAGGCAAGTTGTACGACCCTCTTTAGTCCATTTTTACCACTCAAATGCCCGCGTACGTGATAGACCAGACTCCCCGTAGGTTTTCTGTAACATTTTCAAAGCGTTTGGTGAGTTCGTTAAACACAATCTCAAACACACTCTTTGCTCAACATTTTTTCCATTAAGAAATTCGGTCAGACTCGTGGTGAACTTGTTTACAAAGCAATAAGAAAGAAACTACGTGAAAGATAGCACTAACGCCCAAAAGCCTATAACAGTGTTACCAGTCTTCGAAAAAAAATCATTAGCTTTATAACAGCTGTTTTTATTTTATTTGCATAGTCCGGAACAATTTTGAATAGAAAGTATATTGAATATAGAAAATTCACAGTATTGTAGTTAATTTTTGAAAAAAATACCGTTCAAAAATCTTTGAATTATACATCAAAACTGTTGGTTTAAAATTCTTCAAAATACAAAATTCATACAATCAAAAAATTCTTCGTTATGTCCTTTTAACACGAAGTAATGTAAGTTAAAGTCATCAAATTATTGTAATAATTTTCTTAAATATTTCACTTTGGAAATGTTATATACAAAATGCAATGTTTTGTATAGTTAAGGATGGCAAAATTTATTTAGCTTTTAAACAAAGGAAAATTGGTAAAAATCTTTTTAATAGCGTCTTATAGGCAAAATACTGAAGAAGAAATGTCTTGTTTTTTCGAAATAAAGAATTTTTAGCAAAAAATCCTTCAAGCTCATTGCGCGACCATTTACCGTTTGTTAATATTGAAGTCTAATATACCAAAATTCATGTTTTTCAGAGTAGAATCAGAAACCAGCGTGTCCCGGGATTTTTTTCGAAAAACGTTGAAAAAATTAAACGGTCTAATATACATGTCTGCATCACTTAGCATTAAATATCGTCGCAAATGCAACATAAAAGGCGATGAAGTCTTGTAACGAAAAACGCATCAATATTTTTAACTGTGTAGTTACGGTAAAATATACACAAACAAGTATGCGCGGTAGCATAAGGCCAGAGGTTCTGACCACGAAGCGGTTTAGTGGACCTTACTGCGGTTGAAAATTTGCGCTTTATTTAAATTAAAAATATTTACAATCATACCGGAAGAATTTTGTTTTTTTTTAAGAAACATTGAAAATAGATTATATAAATAATTATCATTATCATTATCATTATCATTATCATTATCATTATCACTATCATTATCATTATCATTATCATTATCATTATCATTATCATTATCATTATCATTATCATTATCATTATCATTATCATTATAATTATCATTATCATTATCATTATCATTATCATTATCATTATCATTATCATTATCATTATCATTATCATTATCATTATCACTATCATTATCATTATCATTATCATTATCATTATCATTATCATTATCATTATCATTATCATTATCATTATCATTATCATTATCATTATCATTATCATTATCATTATATCATTATCATTATCATTATCATTATCATTATCATCATCATCATCATTATCATTATCATTATCATTATCATTATCATTATCATTATCATTATCATTATAATTATCATTATCATTATCATTATCATTATCATTATCATTATCATTATCATTATCATTATCATTATCATTATCATTATCATTATCATTATCATTATCATTATCATTATCATTATCATTATCATTATCATTATCATTATCATTATCATTATCATTATCATTATCATTATCATTATCATTATCATTATCATTATCATTATCATTATCATTATCACTATCATTATCATTATCATTATCATTATCATTATCATTATCATTAT
Source organism: Coremacera marginata (assembly GCA_914767935.1). Classification (NCBI taxonomy): domain Eukaryota; kingdom Metazoa; phylum Arthropoda; class Insecta; order Diptera; family Sciomyzidae; genus Coremacera; species Coremacera marginata. The sequence goes on along the minus strand of OU612044.1, from coordinate 69,962,951 downwards.
CATAATCATAATCATTATCATATCATTATCATATCATTATCATTATCATTATCATTATCATTGCATAAGTCCTAAGCTAACCTAACCAATTTTGAACAAGAATGGGTATGACAAACTTATTTATTGGCCGTTAAGGAACATTTATTGTGCTAGTAGGTATCATTGCATAACTTGAATGATATCTACATAAGTGCTCCTCAACGGATCATTTACTTGATTTGGACACAATTCAGTATGCTACTTTACAAAAGCCCAGAATTTTCGGAATCTAAGCCATATACCATACATCAAGTTATCATAGACTCTAACCGCCACAACAGCCTTTTGAATAGACAGCTTTTGAATAAGGGACAGTCACCTTAAATGAGTCACTTGCATCAAACATGTTCGTTTTCATCAAAGGCTTTGATGAAGACAAAAATATATGAATTTTCAATAGAAAGTAATTTTGTTAATGTAGAACATACATATATCGCACAAATCAAATTACGAAATAGTACGATTATTATAATGGAAAACCATACGTGTATCGCATAGATACTATACGACAATAGTACGATTGTTATAATGTAGAACACACGTGTATCGCATAGATCATATTACGAAAATAGTATGATTATAAAATTAAGATTATAATTGCTTATAATTGCTTATTTGTCAATGTGGTTCATACCCAGTAAGAAAAATGTAAAAGGGAAATTGTACTCTAATATAATATGCCCAGTGGTAATTTGGATTATTCTATAAATGGTAATGTGTAAATTCATGGTAAAGTCAATTTGACTGCGGATGTTATTATATATTTTATTGTCTGATATCTCATGTCTTGTGTATACGAACACATGTAGATTGTGTGCTTAAGGCTGTGATTATGCCAAACATTTGCAGTTCTAAGTTATCTGAATTGTTAATGGTTTTGGTATTAGTTAGTGTGTAGGTAAGTTTTTTAAAATACATATTAAATATTTTATATTATAAGTTGTTTTAACATTAGTGTTATGTAGATGTATGTATATATGTATATATATATATGTATATATATATATGTATATATATATATGTATATATATATATGTGTACGTATGTGCATGTGTGTGTGCGTATTCATATGTTTGTACGCCGAAAACTCCGTGTATTGTTAGATATATACAGTTTTTGTGGTACAAATTTTTGCACGTCTACAGTTAATTAAGGTATTGTTATGTATATTTTCTTGTTAGTTAGTCTGACAAAATAATAGATAGACTTTAGGATTTCTATATGAGATGAGGGGTGGGAAGGGGATTATGTGACAGAGTAGGCACTTATGGGTGACAGTACTTTTTTGACAAAAACTGATTTTTAACGTACGTCTACAACGATAACTTGATGTGGATGGGTTTGTGAATATTATTGCCTCTTTCCCATTGATTTTTAATGGAAAAGGGTCAGTGTATTCTGTATACTTTTCTGCACAACACTAACGGTACTGATTACAGAACGGAGGCCATCAGGCAGGTATTCAAGTAATGTCGTCTAAAGAAGGTTAGATGAGTATAAGATTTTCATTGTGGGGTTGAAGGGCTTTCAGCTGGTATGCCCCGACTTGCAATAATCTTGTGTATAATCTTTTTTATGGTGGTTTTTATATCATAAGATTTTAAGCAAGGTTGAAGGTCATACAATAGGATAGTTCCTGACTCACAATAGTCTTTTACGCGTTAGGGATTTTGTGTGGGGATTTTTAGATTTAATTGTTGGGGTAGTGATTGACTACTTGATGGACTCTACATTTGTGACCGAATATGTATTAAGGAATATTTGATAAGTCATCATTCAAGTTATGTAATGGTGCCTTTGACATATGTTAAAGATTCTTTAATACAGGTTTATGTTAAATAAATGTGTTTTTCCTCTAAAAAATTGGTTATTGGGACTCTGATTATGTGCTGCACAGTTTGATGTTCTTGACGGTCTTCGGCCGAAAATTTTGGCGAGAGGTTAACTGTGTTTGTGGAATAATTTCTTCATAATTCCGTTTTGGTTACATCGCCAAGGAAAGCAACTAAATAACGTTTCAGAGCCTATGTTTCCAGACTCTTAGTATGATAAGACCTTAGCTGATGTGTATTATGCATAGTGTGGGTTTATTGTATTTGAGAGCTCAAGCCAGAATTAGGCAATTATTTTCATAGAGATGGTTGTCCTTGGTGCCTTATTTTTTGTGATGTTAACCATGTTATGGAGTACTCGGTTATAGTTCCGTTTTGGCTACATCGCCAAGGAAAGCAACTAAATAACGTTTCAGAGCCTATGTTTCCAAGCTCTTAATGTGTAAAGGATTAAGGGAGTGAATGTTACATACACAGCTGGATTCTTTATGCATTTGAGAGCATAAGCCAGAACTAAATTTGTGTCTTCACTGGATGGTTGCTCCTCACAATTAGTGATTTTTGAACCGAAGATGAAGTAAAGGGTTGATAATCGTACTTTTTCGTAACATAATCTTTGCGATACATGGACGTTCTACATTGTAATAATCGTACTATTTCGCAATATGATCTATGCGATAGATGTATGCTCTACATTATAATAATTGGTACTATTTTTTCGTAATATGATCTGTGCGATATATGTATGCTCTTAATTTTATAATCATACTATTTTCGTAATATGATCTATGCGATACACGTGTGTTCTACATTATAACAATCGTACTATTGTCGTATAGTATCTATGCGATACACGTATGGTTTTCCATTATAATAATCGTACTATTTCGTAATTTGATTTGTGCGATATATGTATGTTCTACATTGACAAAATTACTTTCTATTGAAAATTCATATATTTTTGTCTTCATCAAAGCCTTTGATGAAAACGAACATGTTTGATGCAAGTGACTCATTTAAGGTGACTGTCCCTTATTCAAAAGCTGTCTATTCAAAAGGCTGTTGAGGCGGTTAGAGTCTATGATAACTTGATGTATGGTATATGGCTTAGATTCCGAAAATTCTGGGCTTTTGTAAAGTAACATACTGAATTGAGTCCAAATCAAGTAAATGAACCGTTAAGGAGCACTTATGTAGATATCA
>OU612044.1:69954877-69957377 GCA_914767935.1 Coremacera marginata | reverse complement strand
ATTATCATTATCATTATCATTATCATTATCATTATCCTTATCATTATCATTATCATTATCATTATCATTTCATTATCATTATCATTATCATTATCATTATCATTATCATTATCATTATCATTATCATTATCATTATCATTATCATTATCATTATCATTATCATTATCATTATCATTATCATTATCATTATCATTATCATTATCATTATCATATCATTATCATTATCATTATCATTATCATTATCATTATCATTATCATTATCATTATCATTATCATATCATTATCATTATCATTATCATTATCATTATCATTATCATTATCATTATCATTATCATTATCATTATCATTATCATTATCATTATCATTATCATTATCATTATCATTATCATTATCATTATCATTATCATTATCATTATCATTATCATTATCATTATCATTATCATTATCATTATCATTATCATTATCATTATCATTATCATTATCATTATCATTATCATTATCATTATCATTATCATTATCATTATCATTATCATTATCATTATCATTATCATTATCATTATCATTATCATTATCATTATCATTATCATTATCATTATCATTATCATTATCATTATCATTATCATTATCATTATCATTATCATTATCATTATCATTATCATTATCATTATCATTATCATTATCATTATCATTATCATTATCATTATCATTATCATTATCATTATCATTATCATTATCATTATCATTATCATTATCATTATCATTATCATTATCATTATCATTATCATTATCATTATCATTATCATTATCATTATCATTATCATTATCATTATCATTATCATTATCATTATCATTATCATTATCATTATCATTATCATTATCATTATCATTATCATTATCATTATCATTATCATTATCATTATCATTATCATTATCATTATCATTATCATTATCATTATCATTATCATTATCATTATCATTATCATTATCATTATCATTATCATTATCATTATCATTATCATTATCATTATCATTATCATTATCATTATCATTATCATTATCATTTCATTATCATTATCATTATCATTATCATTATCATTATCATTATCATTATCATTATCATTATCATTATCATTATCATTATCATTCATTATCATTATCATTATCATTATCATTATCATTCTCATTATCATTATCATTATCATTATCATTATCATTATCATTATCATTATCATTATCATTATCATTATCATTATCATTATCATTATTCATTATCATTATCATTATCATTATCATTATCATTATCATTATCATTATCATTATCATTATCATTATCATTATCATTATCATTATCATTATCATTATCATTATCATTATCATTATCATTATCATTATCATTATCATTATCATTATCATTATCATTATCATTATCATTATCATTATCTTATCATTATCATTATCATTATCATTATCATTATCATTATCATTATCATTATCATTATCATTATCATTATCATTATCATTATCATTATCATTATCATTATCATTATCATTATCATTATCATTATCATTATCATTATCATTATCATTATCATTATCATTATCATTATCATTATCATTATCATTATCATTATCATTATCATTATCATTATCATTATCATTATCATTATCATTATCATTATCATTATCATTATCATTATCATTATCATTATCATTATCATTATCATTATCATTATCATTATCATTATCATTATCATTATCATTATCATTATCATTATCATTATCATTATCATTATCATTATCATTATCATTATCATTATCATTATCATTATCATTATCATTATCATTATCATTATCATTATCATTATCATTATCATTATCATTATCATTATCATTATCATTATCATTATCATTATCATTATCATTATCATTATCATTATCATTATCATTATCATTATCATTATCATTATCATTATCATTATCATTATCATTATCATTATCATTATCATTATCATTATCATTATCATTATCATTATCATTATCATTATCATTATCATTATCATTATCATTATCATTATCATTATCATTATCATTATCATTATCATTATCATTATCATTATCATTATCATTATCATTATCATTATCATTATCATTATCATTATCATTATCATTATCATTATCATTATCATTATCATTATCATTATCATTATCATTATCATTATCATTATCATTATCATTATCATTATCATTATCATTATCATTATCATTATCATTATCATTATCATTATCATTATCATTATCATTATCATTATCATTATCATTATCATTATCATTATCATTATCATTATCATTATCATTATCATTATCATTATCATTATCATTATCATTATCATTATCATTATCATTATCATTATCATTATCATTATCATTATCATTATCATTATCATTATCATTATCATTATCATTATCATTATCATTATCATTTCATTATCATTATCATTAT